>LUCH01002834.1:0-76198 GCA_013368495.1 Paragonimus heterotremus | reverse complement strand
CCTGTGTACCTTGCCTGCGTGTGTCAGATAAACTTAGAAATAATCCAACTTTGAAACTTTTAGAGGGAGTTCCCAACTTCCGGACGAAAAATAAGACGGATGGGCACTACTGTACTTACTGGCTAAAAATACTCACAAATTATGGTGCATGTTTTGCTTTTTCTGTTCTTTTCATCGAAATATTTCTTAATGTCAATTAATTCCCCATTTGTCTGATTAGCATTCTGTCTTGCGTTATCTGTTCCACTGAGTGTCTGTTCAATGACGCCGAACATCAGTGGACAAATGCAACTGTTATGTAACAACACACATCATATACAGGTATTGCCATATGTCCCATTAATGCAATCATCCTCGGGACCAAACTTGAGTTGAAAAGCTCAATACAGAATGCAGTTGTTTATATATATATATATATATAATACATATACATTTTTAGGTTAACAAGTCACGTCTGCCTTCTTTTCCGTGTGAACTGTCAACTTGAATGAGACGGTAGTGTAAGCAGTTCAGTTGGCTACTGGTATTGTGGTGGGTCAAACTGGATAATATCAAACACCTTTGTTGCATGGCGTACTTCAACTGGTGTCCAAATGTTGGTCGGCAAATTGAATAACCGTAGTTGGGATTGATTCTAAAATATTGAATACTTGTGAACTTTGCCGTTTGTTGAGCAGCTTTCAGTTGGCACAAAGAAACTATACCATGGCTAACCACAGCGTTCAAATGAAAGACGCCGAAAGTCAATCTAATTTTGAAAATCCGGCGAATTTAATCAAATTTCGTGATTAACCACAATCAGTGTCCATAAAATAGTTGACTGAATCTGTTTTGTTCACTTGTAGGCGTTTTAAAGTCGGTGTGAAAAGGCTAATGGCAATGCTTCATGATGGAGTGCACTGGGCAAGCTGAACCAAGGTACGTCGTGCCAAAGACGTTCAGTCATACGCCCGTGTTCCAGCAGCTGTTGAAAGTAATTAGGCATTCGTCACTCAACGACCGTCTCTTTCAAACCCGTAATTAACTCCGTTCTTCCCAAAATGATGGTTTGGCAAACTGCCACTGCGCAGTCACAACCAAGTTGGCAGTCATTCTTTCCATTCTTGTAAATCCATATATCTCTCTTTTGATAAGCAGCTGTATGAGAACAGAGACGAGAAAAATGGATTTCAGTGTGAATTTCCGACAGTTTCTTTTTGTATTCTCAACCACTGGTCACTCCTAATCGCTCTTTATCTCATTATGACAAAAGCAGTGTAGGAAAAGGCATTAAGCCGACAGACGTAGAAAAATCGTAAGAACTAGTTAATATCAACTAACAGTAACCAGAAATATATTTGCCGAAGAATTCGAATTTGTTATTGAGAATGTAATTTTTATCCGGCAATTTAAAGACACGGTATAAATTTTCATAAGTAAAGGGAGGTTGATGTACCACTCCACATTTGATGTCACAAGGAACGTAAAAATAGATGGTCACTAAGGCAAGCAGCCAGCTGATTCAAAGTACGCAAACGCCAACAACTTGTGTGCCTTTTGTTTATTTCTACAGCAAAATAGGCCTCTCCAAAAGTGAAAAAATTCTGTGAGATTTCGTTCTGTTGATAAAAATCAACTGTTGACGCGCATCTGACTGCAGAACGTAACGGCAATTTTGAAACATTAGTATCATGATTCCCCTGTAAACTTTCTTCAGATGGCTTTTCGATCAGCCTGTATGACTGACTTCTTTTTTGTCTCAATGTTTACATGTCCCCATCTACTGCAATTATCTACTCAAATCTAGTTTTGCCTCCTGTTAGTATACACTCGACCCATTACCTGTTGCCTTCTGCTTTGATTACCTGTTTCCGTCCAGCATGCTGTGAGTAGCATCAATCATGCAACCAGTTCATCACACCTGACTATCCTTTTGTGTCACAAAGGAAACATCACCAACATGTCATGCTACCGATTGCCCAAAGGTGTATCCAAAGTTATTTAAGTATACTGCTGTCAAACTTACTTCGGCTAGTAGACTTTCTTAGAATTCTGTTTGCTCTGAATAAAGCGCCTTGATATCGTTATTCTGCCACTCTTGTTTAAGTGCTTTTATCGGCTTATTTTCACGATGGAATCTTTATTCAATTGGATATACCCTTCCTTTGATGATATTTCACGGGGTCTGTATCCGGACCAGGTAGAGTTGCTCTACTGGCAAATCCGAATGCTCAACATTCACCTTAACCGTTACGATCTGGTAGAATGGAATAGACGTATACGAACATTATAGTCTTAAAAGCTATAGTAGTCACCTTGAAAATAATCAAGTAGGTGAGCATATAATGTGTTCAGTCAATATGCTGCCCTCTATGCCACAACACCACTAAATTATGTGCTCCTCATAAGAATCATGCGCTTGAAACTATTGAAAACATGCCGTTTTGTTTTGGAAAATGAACGATTTGTTTCTCATCTAGATCATGATAGTAGAAAAACCAGCCGTGGGGCCATTTGAAAGTACACCTCTTTCTCCTTGAGGATGTTGACCTTTCATTGGAACTTCCAGGTAATGTGGTGTCCAGCCACATCAATTGATGTCCTGTCCGAATTTTGGTGAATAAACTTATATTGAATAGCTTCTGACCGATTAGTTTCACTGATTATTTTGTAATCGAAGAAACCCTCATACAAATGTCTACAGTTCCCTTGGTGAGTTCGGTAGACAGATGCTTAAAAACGCTTTCAGGTGGTCATCTTTTTTGTTTAATTGAAGTCACTCAAATTCCCTACCGGAAAAGTTTTACTGTGTCTGGACTGATTAAAACCACCACGATAAAACGTTAATCACTATCGATGGTTTAAAATTTAAACAATAGTGCTATACATATCCAGTCTACGAGGAACATCATACACGCAATATAGATCACACAATGAACCATTCTGTCCGAGTTTGAAAATGAGAAGATAAAATCACCCCTTTACGTAGAAAATTCTCGTGTGCTATCAGTATGGCAACAACTTAATGTTTGCCTCAGTGTTGACACAGAACGGTAGGCGTGGACCGCTAATGTCACTTCGCGGGGCCAAACATGACAAACTTTTGTCCCTATGTACCGGAGGAGCTGGAAATGCTAGAAAAGATCACCAAACATGTAAATTGCATGTGACAGTGGATGCTTGATTTTTGTGCTGATGTCCGTTTACACAAGTCCTCTGTAATCCCGGCTGGCAGTTGTTTTCTCGTTAACTTTTGTGTTTGGAACGGCATCTTTATAACTTTCTACAGTGAGGTAATCAGTGTTCAAGAAAAAAGTTGGACTTAAAGGCTGGCGAGTTTCTGGTACGACATAATACGTCTAGTTTGATGATATTGTGTAGATTTATGCATTGTCAGAGTACAGAAGTAACAAAGCGTCATTGTTATAATTTAACTGAAATAGCCGATTATTGAATAAGTGTGTTTTGTCTTTTTACCACCTGTGTGCCGTATTCCCAGTAGATCCGGTGTAGTGTATTTGTACTGCAGCTCCTTTCGAAGCAACTATTTGTTTTCACACAGATTGAGCTCAACAAGGTAGAGTAATAAGATTGGTATTTAGACCGGCAATCGTTTGGTAACAAAACAAGTCCTTATTCTTTCGGGTGTCCTGCCTGTGACCCTCGCTTGTGATAAGGTGATCGGTTGATTTGTTGCGTTACACAGTGACATCTCAGATCAGTGTGCTGAAAAATTTGTACAGTGTAAGTTTGTGTTCCGTTTACGTCAAACGGTTGTCAGTCTTCTGAAGTAGGACGACTATTCAACAGCAGTCCACGAAATTCTATGCAGTTGACTTCTCATGAAAACATCTCCTGATGAGCTTGAGATATTAGCAACATTCTTCTGTGATTGCCCTGTAGTATACTGAAACACAATAATATATGACCAAAACTAATCATTCACAGATGGAGCAAACAGTTGCCGAATCTTTATGGTTCGGTTTAACAGGCAAGCATTGAAAATGTCGGAATATGTGATAGAAATTTCATGCACTCACAAATTGCAAGTTATATTTTGCTCTAGTTTCTTGACAATTCACTCAAGAAGGATTGCCGTTGAGGTTAGTTCCTCCAAAGAACAATGCAGCCGGTGAGAAGTAGTGACAATGTGTACAAATAAAATCGTGAATGCGCAAACACTACACAGAAGAGCAGGGGGTCTATAACGATATTCTTTCGATGATATTATGTACAATAATGTAGAAAGGTATATGATGACCAACAAAATGAAATTTCTTCACAAATGGCTCCATTATTCGCGTCATCCTCCTACGAGACCTCCGGTGAAAACCGCCATACGTTTGCAACATTCACTTCTCAGCAACTCTTAAGTTGGGTATTTTTCTGCTCAGCCCGAAGTCAAAATTGAAGTCAGTATACGTCACGAAAGTAGTTTATAAAATGTTCCTCCGTATACACTGAATGCACGTTTACTAACATACATGTAAGTAGCTTGACAGATTTGATCGTTCGGGAGAGACGCAATTACGAAAAGTCTGGACCTTGGATTCAAACACACGACAGAAACAGGATGTCCAAACGCGGTAAATGGTCTACAACTTGGGCTATGAAGCCATGTCGGAGGCCCAGAACTTCCACATTCCGACTTAGTTATAACACCCAACCTAACTTACGTCAATTGATTTCATAACTACGATGGCGTGTCACTATAATTTATGGCTTCATAGGATTGGGTTTCATCAACGTGATATCACGGAAGGATTACCATGAATAGATTAATCTGAATGAATTAACCAAGGTAAGTTGGACGATTGCCATTAACACTCTAACAAGTAATTCGCTGAGCGCATTACGAACGTGAAACAGTTCATTATTATAAAATAACACTTTAAATCAATAGGCAAATTATTTACATTATCGACGGCATTTCGCTTATTGCGTCGAGGAAAACGGAAATTATCGAGAACATTTCCGCTATTAGCTGATCAGGGTGAAAAAAGCTGTTTGATTGTATGCAACTATTGTTTGGCAACTAGATTGACAAGAGATAAAATGCATCTTCCTCGACTTAGTTTTTCTGTCAAAAGGTTTACTGAGTAGTATGTGTCTATTACTGAACCCAAACCGGACTGAGATTGTTTTTATCTGCGGTCCTTCTCGTTACACTTTAAAAGGGATCAACTCTTCAGGTTGTTACATAACATGCAATGTACAAAAAATATGTAATGCCTTATCTAAAAATGGCTTGAATATAATCCGCAACAATCGTTGTTGAGTGTATCGGTGTGACAGTTGTATCATGTGTGGTCATTACGACTCTATGATACGAGATAAAAATAACAGAATTTATTTCACGTAGTCGTACAATAAACTTGTATAATACCAGAAAATTTTCCTATTAATTACAAACACACTGATGAAAAATTATATGCAATACTTTGAGTCGAGCGACGGCTCTTCGTTTTATACAGTCCTACAATTTGTAAACACCGATCTCGAAATGTCACTACATCTGTCTTCAAATGAATTTATACGCGAAGTATCCGACCCAATGTTTCCCCTCTAGTTCAACCCCATGGGGTGTACTGCGAATCACACGTGAGTGAATATTAGTATTGCTGCAAGTCTGTATTAGCAAACGAAAATGAAATTGTTACACTGTCGAGTGAATAACAGCACCTAAGACTACTTGTACAGTCGGACAATAATTCGGTGGCGCCTAATTTGAGGTCACTGGTGAATTGATCAACACGATTGGCTCATGAAGGTATGGTCAGAGTTCTTGTTCCGGCGATGACAAGAATACGAAATACTAACGAGTCCTGACAAGGTAAAACTTCAATCCAATGTACTTTTTTTTCAAGCAGGCTGACTGTAGTGTCTATGGGAATGCAAAAACTGTGACTAATTGTGTGTTTAATTTCTTTGAAAATAACTATGACATTCTTAAGAACAACAACGTCGCGAAGATAACTTGACTTCTGTGCTTCATCATCCGGCCAATAGCAAAACAATAAAAATGAGAACACTAACCGGTGTGAACAATAAGGTAGGTCAGTAAAAGTTTTGGATTAATTGTTCGCCAACAGTTACAGAATCATTTTTCCGAATCGTGAGCTTGTTTGATTGCAAGCCGGTGGTGATTAATTATCCGGATGAACTACTTCTGAGCGCTGAGATCGCGATTATATGATCGGGCACTAGTGGCCTTGGCAATGGTCATCATTTGCAATCTCACCGTTTCTGACCAAACAGAAAGACAGTTTGCCTACTTAGAATGACTGGAGTAGGTCCAGTGGGCAATACTCGCACTTGAAGCCGTTTCAGTCACACCAATGTTCAACCACGCAGGTTGATATTCATGCACTCAGTGATACGCCTTGTAGTACGACCAATGATGATGCTGGACACCACCAAACAAATGAGTACACACAAAAGCTGGTTGTGGGGAAAAGAAATTTGTCTTTGAGTTGTGACATGGTAAAACGTGTTGAATAAAAGCTATAACAGAAATTATCGGCACGGTAGGCTGTTTCCACTGACTTTTTGAGCTTTCTTGCGATAACTTCGATCATACAATATCCCCTCAAGAGAGACTAGTAAATGCAAATTTCTTCGTTGCAGAAATGATTAATTAATAAACATGGAATAGCTGGTAAACCAGAAGATATTGAAGCTGTTGGTGCTATTCAATACATGTGCAAAATAAAACTTCGTCAAGTAGCGAGAAACTTGCTTCCATTCAAGTGCGCTCCGCTGAAAATAAAGCACTCGCCTATTCACCACGGTTAATTGACGAATTGATCTGCTCTGAACTCTACTCAACGGCCGTGTCGAGTCTGCAATGTGGTGGCTTTTAGTTAGCATTCCATAACGTTACATAAAAACGTTCTGCAGTCACTCTTACCAGCTGACTTATTTTCGACTGACGTTCAGGATACTTTACTCAAAGTTAGCACACATAGCAGAAAAACTGAAAGTCGAAAGTAGCATTCTTGTTGGTTTACAGAAGAGAATTACTGTTGCACCATCTTTGATGTAGACGGTCGACAGAGGCTGTTTATGGAAGATAATAGATCGTTTGTTAAGCCAACAAAAACTAAAATCTTCCCTCTTGAAATATTAGTTTTACCACACCGTGTGTTTAATCTAGGTGATTATTACGTAGCCAATATTTTCATCCTCACGGATAATCCGACGAAAGCAAAAATACCGTGTTTCATTTTCTGTAACTTTGTATGTTATTCAAACCCGGCTTCATATAGACCTTTAGCATAAAAGCAGGTGAATTACAGCATTGGAGGAAGGAGTCTGCACTGTATCTCATCCTTCTTAGGTAAATAAGCTTTTAAATGTAGACCTGTTAGGTGGCGTATCTTTTAACGGAGCACCCGGCACAGATCACGTCATATCGACTGATCGATCGGGCTTCGGGTGGGCTGAACTTTATTATCTCACTGAGTCAGTCAGACTGTAGCCTTGTGATCGAACGCCTGCGCTTTATCTGAACTGTTTTCGCTCGTTTGCTTCTTGATGTCTCTTGTGACGTGATTTTTTCTGACGTCTTGATTGCCATATATCATCTTCCCGTTTGATGTTCCATGCGCCTTGTCGCCAATGTGGGGTATTTGTTCCACCATATAATTTTAGAGCTTCTGTGACAATTATTTCCTGGTTCGTTCAATAAAGTGTTTCGCTGCGCCTATATTTTTCCACGGTTTTTGGTCAAACGACTAAGTGCACAACCAGCGGGGATGATCCAAATATACCAGACTTTATCTCTTCTTCTGCTTTCACAGTTAAATTATTTTAAGGGTTTGCGTTTAGTCCTCTAGTAGGCATGACATAGAAATGATCATCCGTAGCGTATTTTCTGTGATTTTCTAACCTGTGTTGGAGACTTGGAAATTTCGTGCATCTGTCATCTGTATGCATTACTGACTGCGAGTGATGGCGTTACATGCTAGGATTCTCATTCTCAGTGACAGAAAATATGCCTATGTGTTACTCAGATAAAGAGCGATAAATTTACTACTGATAATTAATGCATGGTGTATAACAGATATCTCATGAATGGACTCAGAAAAATATCTAGACATCTGGTTATTCTTTGGAATACGTCGCGCCAATCGTCTTGAGATAACTACAGTAAAAATATTTTGGACACACATGAAGAGCAACAAACCTCTCTTCTACATGAAGTTAATGTGTATACACCGGAAAGGGTTCATACAAGATCGCCATTTGGGTTTGTAACTTACTTTTTTACGGTCGTCTAACATAACCACACTTGCCTTTTTGGTTTGCCTTGTAAACACCCAACAAAGTGGTCAATTTTCATTAATATCTTGGAATTCTTGATCGTCATTCACTTGAACATCACACAGTTTGGAGTGAATTAATTCTCACATAGTCTCTAACTATCATCGGAATTGACAAGTCGTTTGTTATAGCGGCTAGTTGTTGACGGCGATGTCGTGCTCAGAATACCCACATGTTTCTACCCAGGAAAGTTCTTGGGTTTCCGCTCTTTTCTAACTGAATTATCAATGAGTTGAACTGCAGTCTGTACAAGACCACCAGTGGAGTACATGATGATATCTAAATAACTATTGCACATTTATTTCCAAAAATCGGTTACATAAGAACGTCACCGTGCTCCTGGCACTCAATGCAATCCGCAAGACCTGTGCTATCTCTTAATAACCTGACCGGTCAGCTGACTCTCATTTGATAACAAAAGAACACATCGAAGGGTCCCGATAAGAAAGACCTCCAGCCTTCATCCGACATGCTGACCACTGACCCGCGCAAAGTCTACAAAAGTCACAATCCGCAAGGTTTTCTGGCCTCACTAAACTAATCAGACGCGATCCTGGTATCTGTCGTTTAAAAGCATGGTATTAATGGATCGACACATGTGCTCATCAATCACCCTGATTATGTGGATTGACCAAGCCTGAATAACAGTAGTAATAATAGTTACAATTATGGCACCAATGACAGTGACGAAAATATTTCACTTAAGAATAAGTGAATATGGATTCACAAGAATCCTTTTGGAGAACACGACGGTACACACCTTCTGTGCCACCATCCCACGGTTAAAGACCCTTCCTGACTTCATATTAGAACGATTAAATTTCTAACCAGCGTAATGCCTACGGAATTCTGGCTCTCCTGATAAACACTGTCTATCTAGAGAAGCCGGATGGATTCTGCCGACTATTATATGTATCTTTGTCAAAAGTAATGTCACTGTGTCTCTTCTCATACAAAAATGGAATCCGAACGAACAAGCAATATCGTGATAATTAGTAACAGAAAGTCGCCACCTGAAAACGTGTCATTAACAGAAAATTGCGTATTTTGCATGGGCGTGGATACATCAGGTTTATCAGAAAGTACTCTTGTAATTGTAACATATGCAACTGTGATGAAAATTCGTTGTGTTCACCATTTATCCGAACTCAAAAAAAGGACTGCATTAACAGTGGATCTATCCAGTGTCCACAGCAGTTGGTTTCTTCTAGATGTGTATACAAAACAAAAGACATATGAAAGGTTCAAAAGCCTGTACTTCATATTTACTCGTTAATACTGAGTTTGCATTAAAATGGATCAAATATTTTGTGCTGGACAATCGCGGGGGTGTAATAAGGAAGGTCACTAAGTCCACGGTAATGTCAACTTCACCAACAACAGTCCTTTCTGGCCGAAAGGTCGGTTTCAGTCGGCTGGTTGCGGTCGCTTTTGCAAACAGAAAGAATGCCCGATTAAAATGACGCAAGAGGATTCCAAATACGCGAGCTACGCCAATAACGTGATTAGTGTTCAGGGCGAGTGAAATAACTACAGGCACTGGGTTTGTACTTGTTTCAGTAAGACTATCATTTTTGGCAACAAGACATCCACACTAATTTCAAGCGAGTTTCCCCCCCGTTGGCAAATGAAACATCTGTCGGTCCTACTTATGTAAACTTCTCCGCAGTTACTCATGAATTGGTGGACCTAGTATGAGTTAGTATCGACAAAGCGATTCCACTTGTTTAGAGGCACAGATAATTTCCAAGTCCAAAAGGGTACGCGGAATTAGATTGCTTTAAATATTCGTTCAACGGAACTTGATAATTGCTGCTTTACTTGTGACGTACTATGATCAACCTTAAAATGCATTTTCTTGAAAATCTCTTCTCAAAGAGATCATATTTTTGGATGTCGTCTTCAGTTAGCTGAGTCATGCTATGCACCTTCTAATGTGACCACCAGATGTTAGTACTGGTGTGATCTGGTCTAATTCCTCCACGTGACTGTCCTGTATACAGAATCGTCTAGGTCTTACGAACGATGTACGTGGCAGTACACGCTTTTTAGAATCTGATGGGAAACTGTTAAACTTCAGTCATTGTTCGGACCACGTCGATTTCCCAGACAACCCCTTAAATAGAATCCGGCGACGTAAGAATATGTCTAGAGTGGGAAACAAGTATTGATTATGAAACGTACACACTAAACCTCGGTCGTTCCAAACAAAATGGATACGGGTGTTTTATTGAAACTAATACAAGGTTTAGGTGAAATATCGGAAATATAATCATCTTCCCCAGTCCAAATTGCGACAGTGATCGTCAGTGCATCCAACGACGACAATGACTCTGTTATGAGCCCTAGTACTAAGTACATCGGTGAACAAGAATCGACATATTCATTAAGCTGGCATCTACTGAATAGATTTTTTGCGAGAATCTGAAGCATTTTTATTTGCACAGACCGTTGTGATGGATTGTTGCTCAGTTTGTAATTTGCTTGGAGGTGGTCAACTGATTCAGTTGTCTAAATACGGTGTGCTTGGCAAGTTTGTCTTTCTTGTGCTTGACTTTTGGTCTTAAAACTAAACAAGCAAGAATGTCTTAAAGACTTGATTTTAGTGTGAACTATTTTACACACTTACGCAAAGGAAGCGGAGTGAAAAATTATTCAGCTGGAATTTTGTTTGTTTCCTCAAGTGTTCTCAATTGATTGACAGCACAGTTCACACCCCGTGGATTCTACACTGTGGCTTATGATCGTGGACGGAAGGATTTTAGATGCAGCTGACACAGAGTGAGAAATAAACCGAAAGTTAGTTGGGGTGTTTGCACTGATCTGAAAGATGATGCTTTTTTGACGCTTCTGATTAGTCAAATCGGTAGAAATCCAGTAAGAAAGAGATTAAAACCATTATCGATTTTGCAGACCAGAATAAGTTAAAAGCCCACTGAAAACACTTCAAAGAAGTCCAAGCAATGAGAGCTAAATATCCATCTTGGATGGCGTGCAGTAGATTGAAACATACAAGACATTCACGTTAAATCTGAACTGATCAGTTTGTACACACGAGTGAGTGGAGTTGTTGACTACGAAAAGGGTCGGAGTTAACATAATACAAAGACGGATGTCACAGGTACACGAGGTTGCACCGCAAAAAATCGTTATCTATAATCGCCCTTCGGTTTGTTCTCCAAATAACCCAAATATGTGTATAGTTTTATCAGTTGACGGTTATGGGTTTTGTTACTCTAAATGGAGTGATACGTAAAGTTAATTTCAGTATTTCACACGAGCAAGGTTTCAGCTGCGCTGAGAAGTCTTGATCGTCGAATTTAGCACGATGTTTATTACTCGTGCCCTCAAAACAATAGAGTTATTTTGATTTCACATGTAAGCTTTGTTGTTGTGCATTCTAACACGACGGGTTGGTTAAGATGCCAGTAAGTGGCGTACTCCCTACACAGTTACAAATTGGACCTCAGCCTTTGTGTTCTGTGTTTTTAGACGCAATATTCCCTAGTAAGAAAGCTACGATAAACTGAAAAGATACTTCAACATGAACGAAAAATTTAAATAAAACAAGAAACACTATTTTTAAATTAATTGGTTTTTGAAACTTAAAGAGTTAAATGCTTACGACTGAATTGCTTGCTATTGTCCCAATTCTGAAGTTCACAATTTGTTATGAATACTAATGAATACACTAACTTCTACTGCATGAAAGCTAAACTGAATTTCTACATATGTATATACATATATCGATCAATAGCGATGGAAAACATTGAGGACTACACGGAGTTAATTGGCCTTGGATGTATAAATCAGTCTTCCCAAGCGCTTGTTCTGTGTATTTTTCTTTTGGGCATATGCAACCTTTCACCGCACTATGCACAATTATGCTGAGTTTACTCTTAATTTGTTTGAAGTGAACGAATGAATTCTACTATTAAAAGATCCCCATCAGTTAAGTGCTTTCCGCTTCAACTTGAATTAAATTTTAGGCAACAGAAATCAATAACACAATATATCTTTTAGTTCTCAGGCCACCTAGTCTTTTACTGCCGTCGATGCATCTGGAATATACTGAGGTATTTTCATTCCAAAACTGAAAGCGACAGTTATTACTGGGCATAGGGTTTTCTCATAAAACATTGCAGTGTACCCGTAAGACAAAAGTGGGTCAACAACGACGGTGCAAAAATCTCCAACCACCACGGAAACAGTTCTGTGATTGATACTCCGACTAGAAAAATTAGTGTGACTTTCGTTTGTACTGTCAGTGGTTGCTTTTACAAAGCCACTTGTTTAAAGACTGAGTTCTGTTATTTTCTCAATGAGGAGGGACATTTACTGATCCATGTGACTTGTTTTATTGATTCGTACATAGATCGCACATATTTCTTATAATTGTGGAAGTCTGATGATAATGACGGAAAACAGCTGTTTGCAAAATCGATTTCTTATGAATGTTAAGGAAAACTGGAGCAGCCAATAAGAGTATGTGGAACTACGAAAAGCATTTGCAATACATAATGGTAGAACTGTACAGTTTCACTATGACCTATACCAAGGAATAAAAATCTGGCATGAACACAGGGAAGACGGTGCATTTGATAACAGAATCTCGTATGGCCCAATCTGAACTGACTTATACAAAAAAAGTACTAGAGGTGCAGTTGAGCTGGACAAACAGCGAATGCTGGAAACTTGTGTTACAGACGGGCATGCGTTTTTGTTTGTAACTTGCAAAATATAACGACATAATCCCGACATGAAAGTTTTACTACAATTAGCGCAACACACATCTCACCGTCCACAGTTTTGGCATAAAACTGAGGCCGTTTGCATTCCAGCAACAGAGAAAACAATTTTTACAGAATACTGACTCCCACAAAGCAACAAGCAGTCATATCCAAAATGTTTCTTACTGTATAGCACTTATTGTGTGTACAAGTTATATCACCACTTACCTCATTGGAGTAGATTACAGAAAATCGCCTCGGATGACTTAAAGACGGTGAAACCTTGGTAACAGAGCCAACCTTTGGTTTCGGATACAGGGAACTATTAATTAAGGTGATGCTATCAAAGAGGTACGTAAAATCAGACGGAATCTACCTCTTCATATTTCGACTTGTATTTCCTCAATTGTAAAACTGTACTCAAGACTGTAAACTATAATAAACACGCGAAACATCTATGCAAAGTTCATACGTCATATTTTATTTTTGCAACAGAAGTAGACGTTGAACTATACGTCTTACCTTTAATGTATGTTAGTGTTGTTGATGTATCTATTCATTTCTACTTAGGTGTCCGGCGAAATATGGATAACATACTGCGACAAATCACTTCTAAAACCCCGATTAATTGCCTTCCGCCTCCAATTCTTCCCTACTTTAAGAACTAGGCAACCTTATGGTTTTACGCGGAAGAAAACCGCAATAGATTTGTTTGTATGCTTCCGTTGTATTAATGGATGCCTCCCTGTCGATTTTCACGAAACTGTATGGCATTATGCAGTTGTAATATACTAAGAGTGGACCCTCGAATATTCCAAACACTTCCGTACTCTTTTCATTTTTCGTCAGATGTTCCAATGCGGACGTGAAATGCAAAGCTTAAGAAACATCACATGACTTGAATCTAGATCAGCTATGATATCAGAAAGGAAGCTGGTCGAGGCGATTATGTCTGTTAACATATTGGTGCTTCGCACAAAATGATGGCAGTAAGTCACAGTTGAGGATTTTACTCATATATCCTACAACATTGAAGCGAAATTATGCTGAGGGAAGCCTAGCTTCGCAGTGGTGAATGACTTTCTTTTCAAACTGGAGCTTAAGATGGTAAAAACATGGTCGATATTTCAATCGCTGTAACAAATTATGCAACAGATTTGGGGTTGGTTCAGCTACAGAGCGTTTGATTTCAGTGGGTTCGTATTATACATAGGTAGTTATTCGATGGTGCTATCAGATGTGTTGATTATGTACCTATTCTATTGATTTGTAAATAAACAGAGCATCACTTCGAAAATATTTATGTTGTAGAATAAAGGAAGTTATTATGGAGATCCGATGTAACATATTCCAGTGGACTCTGAATAACTAGATCACGCAGTAGCTCATTCAGGAAAGTCTTACTGATGTGGTGTTAATGCTTTACAAAATATGTGAAAAAGTTGTGATTCTTGTTCTATTCTGAGTTCAGCTCAGTTGGACAAAATGCTGTAACCCTTACAAAATATTTGTAAACATTCAGACTACTTGTGTTAGAAAGTAGACGGTGGTTTAAATGCACAAATAACAATCGATATCTAGTGCACACTTGTGGAAATAGGCTAAATTTGTCTAGTATTAACGGTTTGACTTCCGCTAGCCGTCGATTTTCCGCTACATCCTGCATAATTCGTAGTGGGTTTTCTCAAACAGCAGTGTCAATACGTAATCGAAACTAACCGGGCAAAAACCGTTTACACGAATCATACGAGAGGATTCTGCCTTCGTCGCGGTATTCCTGGACTGACTCTGCAACAACAACTGTTCTCTATTGTTGATATGCTTCTTGTGTCGCGTAATCAGTAACCATCTGAAGTCAGTCAAATATGTTAGCCCTTTTGAAAAAATCACTCTGCTTATCATGTGACACTATTGCCGGATGGATGGCACGTGACAAGTGATCACTAAGTTGACGCTATAAACTCATTTGAGATATTGTTGCGCGATGGTTACCCAAAGTTGTTGACATTCCGGAGAGTGGTGCTCATCCAAACTTACTGGAAAATGTTAGAGGCACAAAAGTTGTTACGCCAACCTATCTGGTTGATGTGGTCGTGATTACGTAATGCGTCACCTGTTTTTTAATTCTGTCTTGTCCCTGCTTGTTCTTATGTGTATTTTGTATAACTGGTATGTCTTACGTTTGCGACCGGTGAAAGTAAACGAAGTGTCAACGCAAAGCAATATATCTTCATTCCGCTCAAATGAAATATTGGTACACTTCAAAGAATCGCTAACATTTTTATCTGGTGACGTCCTAAGCGGTTAAAAAAACCTATAACAAGAAAAATCGATTATTCCAAGCATTACTTAACTAGCGGTATGTCACGACTTCTCACTTTATGCCTCAAATCTTTTTAATAAATTGCCTTGACAGTTCTCAGTTCGTGAAATTCCCAGTAATATAGTATGCTTATGCGATGAAAAGCTAATGACTGTTGATCTCCATTGGTGAGAAGGAATTATTTCAAAAATATATTAGTATCTGTATTGTTGGACAAAAACACACATTGTTCCACCAGCAGTTTGAAATGTAACGTATTGGTACTTGATGGCTCACAGATCACTTGCTAGATTGTGATAACACCAGAATTGCTACCAGCATATCTGATCACAGGACGATCATCTTAGAAGTCCTCAATCCACGTTTAGTTGATGACTGAAGGACACACGACACATCAGACGCCGAACTGACTGCTTTGAAAGTTTAACTTATACATTGTTGCATTATTTTTCAATTCACTGGTGCATTGTCGGCTTATGTTCAATAGTCAAGCCTACGTACTCTATAAGACTGAGCGAAAAAAGAAAGTCTGTTTAACCCTTTGCTCATATTTATTCGTTTACCTGGTCACACAAACTGGTTCTTTTTTATGTTTACCGCTGGTATATCAGTGTCAATCTGATTTCTATCAACATTACACAGAAACATTGAATGTACTATATGCCCACTACGTCATATACCACGAATTCTGAGGTATGTATTCAACTCAGACCTTACTGGCAAGTCATCAATTATTATGTATAACAGTAACACTATTTGAGTAGATTAAACAAGGAATAACCTTTTATGTTCAGGCCAAAGATTCTCTAATTGAATTTCCTATGGAAACATCAAGTAAACACAAAGTACACATCTGAACCAGTATTCCATGTCTTCAAACGGTATGGCCGACTAGACAAGTTTAGAAGGACAAACGGAGTTCAATATCATTGGTGGTTAATGGCTCTAGGTTGAAGTTTGCTTGTTTCCTACTGAAATATCATATTCTAGTTATGCTTTGATTTCTGTATTCCACTTACGTACTTCTTCAGTCTTATTCAGATTAATAATATTTCTAAAGATCATACTATTTCTGTACGTTCGCATTCTCATCTCTACAGTCCGCAGATTTGCTGTCGTCCAGCACATTCAAACGAATGTGTACATTTAGAAATTCATATAGTTTAGAGAACTTCAGAGATTTCTGTTAGTATACACAATCCATTGCTTCTTGAAACGTTCTGTCTAACATTTAACTCTTAGCTCGAATATCGTGTATGCTACTGCAAATTATTACTGTCGTGAACACGCCCAGAGCAATATCTACTAGCTTATTGCAGTGAAAATACGTTTCCTGTTGACCTGTATTTTTGACGCAGCTGTTTTGTTCGTTTAAAAATATAAAATTTTTGATGGATATTCCGTCCTAGCAAGGTCACTCAAATGACTAGTTCCATAAATTTAAAACCACCACAAAAATGTTGACAAAAGTTAAAATTGTGCTTTTGACAAGGAGTTTAATCAGTAGTCCCGTTTGCTTCATTTTCAAAGTGTGTTCACATAACGTCGAAATACGATATCGGTCGAGATTCTTCAGTTGCATTTTGAACGGTATCCGCAACAGATGAATTATATTAGCAGCTAACAGGCTTTTCGAACACACTTAATTGTGAGTGGTGCTCATCCTTCTTGTTGACCAGTTACAACGATCATCTTAATCTGAACGCAGGTAAATATTCGAAGGAGAGTTGCTGTACTAGTGGGTTTCACAAGCGTTAGGCAGTCAATTTTGGTCATTCCTATTTGTTGATATTATGTCAAAATATTTGTGGGTGAACCTTGTTTGCACTGAACTATATCAGGTTATACTCCAGCAAGCTTCTGAATCACCGCTACACTCTCAGCAAGTTGTATAACAAAGCTGATTCTACAAACGTGCGACGTGGAATATTAGTGGGCATTTTGTTTGCTTATTAGAGTTTTAACCTCTGACCACGTCTACTGACTTTTACTGATTTGTCATTTTAAAAACCTTCAGAAGAACACTAAAACAACCATCGGCATTGTTTATCACGATGAAGTGCAAAAGCGCCGCTAGGATAAATTTGCATTAGGAACGAACCAAAAATTTTTTACTGTTTTTGTGATTTCGGAAAGCATCTAGCGTTCAAGAAAGTCTAACAATATTCCAACACCTATCCAGAGCGTTCACTTTAGAAGGACGTATACCGACTAAAATAACCCATGAGTAGCGAACAAACCTATCTTCACGCACGAAGGTAGACAGCACTGCCTCACGATAATGGCTTTAGTTGCCTCATAATTCTACAGATGAATGGTTATTTTAAGCGGCTACCATCAAAACCTAATCTTTGGGTTAATTCAGTATGTATCTGTTTTATTCCTCAAACTCCTACTGTGAAAACCTTTAACACAGGAGGTCATGGCCTGACCAGAAAGCAGCGAATAACATAATTTCATCGCTGAACTAAATGACCCTTACAAGAACCCTGCTGAACTTATACACATTACGTTTTTACAAGCTGTCTGTTTGTGACAATACTATCACAGTGTCACTTATAGTCACTGCTGACAGGACGAGATCCGACGTTATAAACAAAAGACTCGTATGCTTGCTTTAAAAGCAAAAGGAACAGGTTTATTGCGAAATTGTGAACTCGAGTGCCGTATATAATGTGGAACATGCTTTCGTATGCAATAAATCTGAAAGCGCCTATGAATGGTGGTGAATGAAGAATGTACCCAAAAAACATTTTAGAAGAATTTTCATGTCCTAACGTCCTGCGTCTAACGTTCGATTCATTTTTCCCCAATGTGAAGTGAAATGTCTATCAGACTTTATGCCCCACACTCGTCCGTTAAAGGCGGTGAGATAGCCCAAAATCTCCAGACTACAATTTGTCTACGCTTGTGTCTTGTAGACCATCATTATCGGGCGGCACAGAATTCTGTTAACTTACGGTGTACATATATCTACACCTTAACACAATTGAAAAGTAATCTCTGTGAACCCTGGAACACAGCTGTGAATATCTTGATGTTTTCTAAGCACTGGCGCTTGATAACTTTGTGAAACTCTTGCAATTAATTTGTTTTTCAGATTTTGTCTTCAGGTTCCTATGCAATCTTTTGCTTTGACTGTATCAGTCCATTTTCGCTTCTACGACACATCATACCACAAGCAAACATTTGCATTTACAACACAGTATAACACTTTAGTAGTTCCTGTTGTAAACGCCCGAATAATAGATCGGATCAACCACTGAGTAAGAAACATTCCGTTAGAAAAAGAACTTTCAAACCTGGGATAAACAATACGGTAATCCTTTGTTCCAAAAGTGTCAGTTGCCCCGAGCCAAATAAGAAGGTGAGTACATCTTGTTTCATTTTGTTTTCACCAAAAAGGAGTACGACAATGTGAATTGTATTCAAAATTATATATATGGGACATATGATGACCTACAAATGTTCTGAGACCAGATGGCTGTATGATAATTATCTGAACAGCCGGTACAGTCACAAAATAACCGGTAAGCGCGATGAATTACAAATGGATTAGGTAAGATATACTAGTAGTTAGCACGGAGACGTTACATGAACAATATGTCACTTTTCAGCGTCCCGCAATCGTTTCCCTAGAAGAAAGAAAAAATTAGGCTTTTTACCAGTTTCCTATTACCAGTGTTTACTAGTCCGGGTGTGATTGCTCTTTTAAAACGTTATCCGGCGAACGACTTCGATGAATAGTCATATGATAGTTGGTCACTTATTCTGCATTTGTTGTACATTCGTGCCCTCTATTCGTTACTTAATGCGTGTAACCTTTTACCGTGACTTGGCAGCTGAGTAATACGAAATGCTCACAACTAAAAATTATGGAGAACTGTGGAACGTCGCATGGGCCAAACGGCTTTGAATAATTCGTAGCCTAAGTAGGTCGGGTCAAACATCCAGCACCTAACAAGCTATTCCGAATGGACATGGAGTGAGGAGTGCGCTAACCAAGCTGAATATTAATCCCAAGACAGTGTACCTCAGTTACCAAATGCGCCAATTTGCATGACTTAAAGCTTGAAGGCAATAGTGTAGTGACCAACACATACGTTTCACATATGCAGGAACTTGAGTATGACTTCCCTCTGTACAGGGACATGAGTGCTACCAGTTAGACTGGTAAATATATCTCATTAGATGAATGGATCATGATGAACGCTGTTCACGTTGTGGCGTTTGGAGGTGTTACTCATCGTAAATGTAACTGATTGTTCCGCGGAATTGATGATGTCCGAAGTATCATGTAGTTCTGACCAATTATGTGTTAGTTGCACTAAACCGGACGATTGTTAGGTCTTTGTCCCCAAAAACAATCTGAGTCGGACGCTATTAAATACCGAAAACACTTAGTTTATCAAATGCCTCCACTTAAACTAATCTCGTAATGAGCTTAACAAAGGAGCTGCCATCAAACCTTTGCATATGTTCATATTCCATCTAACTGGCTTTTCTGCGACACTTTCCCAGATTGCAGCAAAGATTGCAAACACATTAATGTCTATTTAAAGTCAATTTCTCCGTACAGGTTTAAAACCTGCAGAATGTATGTGTGTTTGAAATCTGCGCCTTCCTTCGTTCGACTTCACTGTTCCAGGTTCATAACATTCAGCAGGGTGCACGTGATCCAGGCTCACTTTTGCTAGTGCAGGCTTGCTATTTCGATTAACTGTATATGCCAACTAAAGATTTGTCAGACGTAGCAATAACAGATTATATTTAGCAAAACGTCTGATGTGGTGATTGTGCTCAGGTCATTCTTTCTTGCAAAAGCGTGCCAGACACTCTTATTCTGGTGGTCTCTCATGTGGTTGACGGGACAGTGCGTTTTTCAAGTCCACTGAACTTCCTCGCAAAGTGTCGTGGGGTTGTGGTGACCGCCATTCTATTATTTGGATTTACTCAACTTTGAAATTCATGTGAGGCTTTTCAAAGTGAAAATCATTACATCGGTATTTGAACAGTGGCGTATTTTTTCGCGTGAAGCACGAACAACACAATATTGCACAAAACTAAGACATGAGTATGTCCTGTGTAATCCCGTTTTTGTCTAATTTGATGAATACTGTGTTCTATCCCTCCTCGTCCTGACGAATCCAGTAAACAATACAAGACGATTTTTGACTCATTTACTGGGGCTGGCGAAAAGATAACACTCTCAATGCTGTTGAAACTCTAGTTCCCATTCCAACTTGTTATTTTGTACACCAATGACCAGCAACTGATTATACTCTGTCTACGACAAGGCAAACAACAAAAATGAATCTAACGTTACACTCCATCGACAAGTTAAAAAATCGTAGTTTTCCCCGATAGAATGTAGAAATCTTGAGATTATTTACATCACAATCCGCTGTTTGGTGTATATGATGCCAGAAGACGAGACTCTACATGTCAGCTTTCTACAAGTCATGGTAATTTCGGGTAGTATGTCTTGACTTGTTGCAGCTTTCTGTAGTTCTGGGAGTTAAAATCGCCAAATAACCACTTAATGACAACATTATCTTTAACACTTCCATATGTATTACGAAAAGAAATGAATTATTCTGTTGACAACAAATATACTCAGTGGTTCTGTCATTTCCAGAGAGTGCAAATACCTACTAACCGTGCGATTGAAAGTGAATTTAAAATGAATACAATCATGACATTTCCGCCTTGACGTTGTAACATAGCTGGTAGGGAACTTGTTGTGTCACAGCCTGATGTTTTTATCGCTGGTCCGAATCCAGTCAAAGTTAGGGTTTACCGTAACTGGGTTTCTTCTAAAGTTAACAGATCTGCCAAACAACTTATCAGTGAGACTTCAAAAGGCAGCTATTATTGGACCATTCAATTGGAGTTTCCTTGCTGTTGCTCACTGGACACTGTACTATGATTGTGTTATATCTTTCGCGTCATACACTTGCCTCTGCATAATACTATATTCTATGCTGAACTAAAAATGCGGTAGTAAGGAACGTTGTGAAATTGAAAAGATCCCGTTTTAGCAAATCATTTGACAACTAGTTCAGCAATAAATTGCAGAACATCAGGGTTACACTTGACTTACAAATTCTACAAGACAGCCATCATAGTTGACTGCCTGAGGTAATCCATCAAGGCACCCAGAAGAACGTAACACGCTCTTGAAAAGGAACATGCACTTTGAAAAGCAGGTTGATTGGTGCAAGAGAAAATCAGCCAACTTGCTAAAATCAGGTTACCAGAGTGAAATCATTAACTACCCGGATGTATTCAGCTATGAGGCCTCCTGACTCTGCCGATGTGATAGACACAGCGGTGTATTAATGTGGTTATCCAGAGGCTGTCTCCGTGAAAGTTACGAGTATAGCCGTCGTATTACTACTCCTGATTCGAGAAAATCTGTTCTGGTGTGAAGTTACGTTTCTTATTGAAATGCGGGTAGGAACTGGCCAGGTTTTGGTTGTATTCTCCATTTCTATGTCTTATTCAAGATGAAAGGATGTGACCGTACTGGTTCTGTTCGGCCACCAGCTTCTTTCCTACTTGACTCCATCATTTGGCAGTCCGTTTATGTGCAATCTGAAAGTCTTCGCCTATGCGATTTTGTGAATTTCTTGACTTGTCAAGGACATAACTATTCCATAGAACGCATCAAGTAGATTGAAACCTCCAGGATTTGCACCTGTCAGAATGGTGTAAGAAAAGCCCGGTGTTTGCATGTCCACCAGTCAGAATGGGGGTCATTAAGATTTTTTTAGTAATCATCCGTTTCCTTCGTATACCTATAAAAGACTAATGGAAATGAGAAAAGTAACCATCACCACATGGAGTCTCGGTCAAAAACTCCGTCGTTTGTAATGGGATGCTCATCAACTTTTTTCGTACAAATGATGCACCTAGCTGACGATAGATAAGTATATTTTCAACGAACCTTGTATTAAGTTAAAGGACTTGAGCATGTGTGCAACCGGCAGCTAGGAACCAGCCCACTGATGGGAAGACTCAGTGGATAACATGCAAGACTGTCGTAGGTTATAGGTTTCATAGAATGAGTCTACTCAGAAAGCCTTCACATTAAGCCATCACCTATAGAAACAAAATTTTGAATGAAGTTCAAGTTTCTTTCTATTTCTCCATAATATATGTTTCAGTAGTAGTTCGCTATCGTCTAGATACGGAACAGTGTAAGTATATACATCATTGCAAAATCCATCGCAACAGAACCACAACAGTTCTTCCGACAATTTCAGTACAGGATAGCTAACTGAAGTGATACTTTTCCAGAGCTAAGTCCGTTTTTAGGCTCAATCCGTAACATGTTCGGATTCTATGTTTACGGAACAGAACAGAAATGATACGCATAGTGAAAGCAGTCCTCATTTGGAGTGCTACTGCATAATAATGAAGTGATTTCATATTCGAAGGTGCCAAAACACCTCACAACGTATTATTTGAGTATCGATGATCGATTGAGATACTATTCCAAAAACTATATGGTTTCTAAACACTGGGTTCATTTTGTGAGATGATTTTTAGTCTGCTTGCGTTACTTTCGTGCAATCCTTTTTTCATCAACCATGATTGAGGACTCCACCCGTTAAGCAAAAACCAAGTTAAAAACATGACATGAAAGCATTGCATCATTATTCTCAGAATCAAACACATCTTCAACACCCGTGGTCAAATACTGTTCGTGAAGACTGAAGCACCAGACGAAGAAAACTCAGGCGGCTTGCTGTTTGACAATGGAACTTCCGATAAGCTGCAGTGGGGAATATGAGTTGGCAAAAACAGAAAAGCATAGTAACATTAAAAGTAGATGGTACTTAGCAAAAACAGACAGAAGACTGATGCTCAAACTTAGTTAAGTTTACGCCTTCTAGTGTTTGTCACAAACAGTTTTAATATAATAACTTCTGAAAAGCAACAATAGACCGTAGAGTTTTGCACGGACAAAACAACGTTCATTGACTCAGTGAACAATGTTTGGGGGTAATCTGTTTGATATACTTTCTGTTTCGAAGCAGAACCCCACGACACTGCACAAACAAACGGTGTCTCAGATCGGCACCTCAAACGTAGTTTGGTTTAGAACACTCCACGTTCAAAGTATTGAATAAAGAGTACTACCACAGTTTCCCGACTTCCATGCACAATTGTTAAACAGTATGTAAGAACCATTTAAACAAACACCCAAAGGAAATCACTGAAACGACTGCACGGTATTAATTGATGACGTGAAGTGCGGTCAGTTTGAAAGCGAGGGTGCACATTTTGTTTTCAACTTGAAACCAAAATTCTATTATGATGTGTGGATCGATCAGGAATCACGCATTACCATCCTCAGTTTGTGCATACAAAAGAAACTGTGTGTAGTTTCGTAGCTTTCGTGGTTATAACCAAGAAAGTTTCAAACTTCAACCGATTCTTAATCTTAAACTTGGGTTAAACGTTCACTGTGCTCAAGTCGACTACAGTCAGGAACTGTATGGATGCAGCGAACCCTGCTGGATAATGTGTGATGGTAATGTCAATCGTTTGATTGCTCTACTCAAAATAGCAATGGGAAATGATTGTCTGAACTACATACTACTGCACTTCTAACATGCACACCGGTTATAAGATGTCTGCAAGAAGGTTTAAACAATTACCTTCTGTGAAATCCGTGAGTCAGTCTGTCTGACCGACTTTTCAAGTCGGTCTTATTGAATATAAACATCATTACAAATTTCACGTTAGGATGCTTTTTCCGACTTCGATAATGTGAGCAGCTTCAGTGTAGTTGTCAGCAATTCATCAATCACCGAGACACTTTGAGTGGCTCAGTTAGTTTAATTACGCGAAAGTTGCTCACCTGATGCCTGTGTAGTACATATGCTTTTTTTAGCCAGGGTAGTTGAGAATTGTTTGAAAAGTTTGCAGTCCTGCTTATTAACGTTTGTTATTGTGATCAAATAAATTTGTATAAAGTTGTAGTAACTTTTGTGAAGCTACCCTTCGAACAACTGATACAGCTTTAGTGGACTTCAAATAGCTTCGCTATTTCTTTGGTTTCAACTCGAAAGAAATTATCAACTGTGAGCAAATAGATTGATGTCAACGGGACTGGTGTTGTGTTTTTACTTAGAGCTGTCAGACATGAGTGAACGTCACCGAATGTTTAAATATGGTGATTCCGTCAGGCCTAGTGTACGGTCAGTGATGCAATCGGTAAAACGAATAACTCATCAAAATACGTTCAGTTGTGATAATGGTATGCATAAATGCTAAACTTTAGCAAGAACTAAATCAGAGTATAGGGCTTTTGTTTGAAACTGACTGGCTGAAAGATCCATAAGACTGCAGTCAACTATGATCAGTGTTCAGTTTGTATTATACTTCATTTTCCGCTCGTTGGGCTGCTCAATTTACAGACAAAATTTCAAATGCGAAAAGCACAATTTGCTGATCATCCTTTTTCAGTGACTGAATTGAATTCTGGAGAGAATAGTAAGAGAAAAAACTTTTTGACAGCTACAGGTTCTAACGAATCTCATTTACTCATTTATTCGAACGTGAGATATATGGAAACGTTTATGTATAGTTCAACACATTGGTAAAACCACTAGGATGGAGATAAATTTGATACACTTTTTTACGCCAGAGCAAGCACAATGTAGTCACATGCTCTTTCTGAACAAAAAGACTGATATATCAAAATCAACAAACAGCGTTAAACCTGCATGCGTCTCTTCAATGATTACATGGTGTGAATTAAGCCTTCTAATGCACTGTTCATCACTGGGTTGTAGAAGTACAATTTTGTGCATTCATCATCCATTTCCGCAATTGTTAGTTTGCCTTAACTAATACTCGCCTCTACGTACTTTCCTGGTATTCTAGTCCACGGACACAATCAAAGTGGTGGGTCTGTTGAGATTTGACGAACGAGGAGGTATAGTTTCCGAAGGGGACATGCAGCTGGTTGGTTAAATTAAAAGTGACCGCCTTTGAGGCTGGCCGAAGTTTTCTGACAACTAATAAGTGGCATCTCATCACAAAGGAAACGATATCATCTATTCAGGGCGACGACCACTGCTATCAATGTTCTGTCGCCTTAGCACTTATTGATAAACATTGGAGAGTAGTTATTGTCGACCAGAGTGACTTCAAGTGGACGTTTGCCGTGTTCACGCTTCTTGTCAGAATTCTTGCCTGCTGCACAGCCAAACAACATTCTGATGATAACAACCTCATATTGAACGAACTAACAATAAAATGAACAGCTACCATGTTATATATCCCTTCACAATCTTAGCATCTTTCTTATTCTGGTGGTAAAAGCGAAACACCGATTAGATTTCCTGGATGTTCTAATGACCTGTAGAAACATCTGACAGTGATAGTTTTCTCAGATAATCAGCACGATATATGAACTTCAGTGGCAGTTCTTAAACTGCAACGCTGTTTAAGCTTGCAACAATTGTTTTTTGAAGATTAATCTCAATGAACCGAATGCCATACTCAAACCATCCAACATTTAAAACTATTGCCTGCTAAACTCTGTTAAAACATTGAACATAAACAACATTGACTGTCTTTGAACTTTTGTGTAAACGGATAGACGATGTGTTAAATTGCGCGAAAATTATCGAGCAGTTTGTTTTACGATAGCTTCTACGTGACAACTCATCACCCTATTAATTTAAAGTGAAACTTTATTTCTCCATATAAGAAAAGTACTGGAAAAATGGTTGTACATATTCTCTCATATGAGGGGATAGACTACAAGGAAAACGCATGTATGCAGGTTGGTTACAAAAAGATGAACAATGACAACCAATGTGAGTAAAGAGGCATACGTATATGATCTGGTAATGGAAGGCTTCATATATTAAACTACATCTCCACAGCAACGCCAAGCAAAAGTTGGCGACAGGGCGGGTCGAAGGAAGTATACAGGCTTATCGGTGACTTATTCGTTTATATGAAGTGAATACATTGCATTGACAAACGTAAATGTCACACAGGGAACTTCCGATATTCTAAACCTACAAACAAAGAGGGTTCGAGGTCTTTGTTCAGACCGCCTGCGATGAATAGCACTCTTATGAGCTTTAAGCAATAAATTCCTTCCCAAATAAAAGTAGCACGTATTGACAACGGGGATGGATATTCCTGGTGATCAGAGAAAGTGAGAAACGAAAAGACAACTAATTTTGCGGATGTCTTCGACTGAACTATGAAGTAAGCCATCTTATACCATATTACTGAAGTAAACCTGCTCCTCAGCTTAACCTCAGAATTATTGAAGAGTGGTTTGACCAGAGAAGAGAGACGTGCTTTAAGAGCGCACACAAACTGATCGACACAGTAAGTGACAAATAAAAGGAAAGCTTTCAAATTTTTATGATCAAGACTGGAATCAGGCCAATTAGCTTGTATACGTAAATGTAGGTGGAAGGTTCGATGAAAAAAGACGTACATTGTACAGTCGGGTTACCGCCATACACAATCAACCCAATTTCAATCACTTACTACATATTCCTCTGAAAGTATGGTTCATCTTAGGAAAACTGCCTCAAGTATCTATACATCTTCCGAGCTCAATATTCAGTTTAAAAGCGTTTCTTTACCGGATGCGGGGTATTATCAGTATGTTTACTCCGCCCGTACAATTTGGAACATGTAATTTGATGAGGTTTGTTGGTCGCTTTTTCCTATATGCAAAAGTAACTTGAAACGTTGGCGTTAATTCAAACTGTATACCTGCTGTGGAACCCTTGACCTAAATTCTGTTACTTTTAAGTGTATTGTGTGAAAACCGATTGCTTACTTTCTGCAATCTCTGCAACCTGCAGCCTGATCGGTTAATTGCTGATCCTCATCTGGGTCGGTACCTTCTTCGCTTTTGGACTTCCATGTGTTTGCTTGTCCATTGTTTGGCTTTGACCACATATCCCAACCGTTCTAATTATCCGTTTCGTTTGTGCTAGTGTTTGAGTACAACCGCGTTGTACGTTAGTTTGAATCTCGTTTTCAGCGACTCATACAGTCTTCCTAACCGAGTGTGTCTGTCCATTATTCCTGCTGATGAATCTCAGGCTTCCAGGATTTCACTCTATGTTTAGTGTTCGACTAAAAGAAGATTTATGTGCTATTCTGATTAAACGTGTGTCCGGTTTGATCCTTGTGGACAGAAATATGGGGAGTTTGATCAAGGCGCCTGATAATCAAATCACTGTTATATATCAGTGCAGGTAGCCTATCGGCATCGGGAAATTGGTGTTTCACATGTTCGTTACATTTGCCTCTCTATAAATAACGCCTCGGTAATCAACGGGTTTGAGAAGTATTGTCGATCCTGGGATGATTTTCCACAGGGTTTTTGTTGATCTATGGGTTGACATGATGATTTTTCACCTCAGAAGTTTTGAAGTCATTTCTGCTATTGGTATGACGTACGGTATAGTGATTTTCTCTCCTGGTTAAGTCCCCTCGAATCTAAGTTCTTTTATTCTTGCGACAAACCTACTCCGACAAAATTTCGTGGATATCCCTTGAGGCGAACTATTCGCTGCATACATCCGGTGATCTGTTGTACCGCAAGGTGTTTCAGATTTTGCAGAAAGAGTTGCAACCCAGCTCTTTTTGTGCGAAGCAAAATGGTTGTTGAGATAACTGACGAGCTGTTCCGGGTGTGTTTGTTTCCAATAAGTTGAAGTCAGGTTTGCGGCATACAGGCACTCTCAAGAAAGGCAAGCTGTTGACAGTCGTAATCAACATAATAAATATATTTGAAAGCGTTGGTGAGTAGCTTGTGCACGTTCTATCACAGAGCGCCCGCAGTTGATGAGTTCACAATCAAAATAGCGTCCTCACAGTTTTGACTAGATGCTGGAAGGCGTGATATATTTCACCATCTGTATAGCTGCTTTAGCGATTAATCCAAATTTGGATAAATTATTGAGGTTCTTTCAAACTGTTCATAAATCACACCATTGATTTTAAAGTGTCTACCTGAGTATGGTTCCATCAGACTACATGTGTCTTCCGGTTTCAGGGGCACATTATGTCTGATCTTCTTCCGTTAAAATTTCTTACGACGTTTCATTGGCTAAGACAAATTTAATATAGGTGCACAGCGCTGTCAATAAACGAAAGCATTGTCTTGTCTCTTGCGGTGTAATCATTACATGTTTGCTTACAAATTGCTGTGCATCATTGATGAAATATTCTGGTCCGCCTGAGGAGATATCCAGATAGTTTCTATAAGTCTGTAGACAAAACTAATGTAGATACTGCTGGTACAAATGTTAGTGAACTTAATTAAATGCTACCAAAACGTTGAAAGTAAATTTTATTAAGTTGTTGCGTTTCACGCAAAATGACCATAACTATCGCAGTTAAATTTTCACTTATTTTTCAGTCATCCCAATTCAGTAGATAACAGTAGAAGAAATTTCCCCCGCGCCGGTAACCTCACATTAAGCATGGCCAAATTGTCATCTACGGAACCTCAAACACTTTTACTTGTGAGAAACGCTCTGATTGCCCGAGCGACTCGAGAGAAGACGAAGTTACTACCCTGTTAACTCCAATAAATGAGCCCTTGACCAGGACTTCTCTCTAAGTTGAAATCACAAGAACCACTAGAGTGTTGAGCGATATTTTGATTATTGATGATTAGTAGGAGATTTCGATTTTTTAAGTATAACATGAGCATCGCCCACAGTTGATCGTAAGTGTCACATTCTCGCAGACTTTCCAGTCGGATTCTTTCCGGAAGCGATCACAATTTCTCCTCTTTTGTTGAAGCTTGTTCTTAAAGATTATCTGCGACGCACTGGATATTAATTCTTGTCATACTTTCCTGAGCTAACTGTACTCATCACTGCACAGTTTATCTCACTACAGGCAGGGAATTTCCTCCGAATGTTTCGTCTCATTCAGTCATCGTTGATATTCATATTGTTTGATCGCCTTGATGATAAGCACGGTACCCAATCCATCGACTACAATCAGCAATCCCTTACCTAAGATTTCTCGTCATGATAGCACTAGAGAAATAATTGAATTTGGTGCAAATTTTTTCAGAGTACGGAAGCCGTGATCGATTATTGTGATTATTTTTCTTCACGGTTTTGCTGTCTGTTGTATTTTTATCTTTGAGAATCATGAAAGCAGACATGATGGTAATCTTGTGTTGTCACACATGAACATATTCTACTAAACGACGAAAAGAAAGCTTCAGAATGTGGGTGTGAAAACCAAAGTTGTCTAACATTACTCACCTCAGGTAACTGCACAGCGTATTTCCGAAATTCAGGAGCCAATGTGAGGAAAAATATGATAATTAAGAATCCCAGTATCCATTCACTTGAAGAACTGCATAGTGATTCGAGGTAAACCTGTGTAATGTAAGGGAATTCAAGTGAAACAAGGTTATCGAAGAAACAGCTGTGAGAAGAAAGTTGTTGCGGTATGTCAACATGTCATTCGTTCACACCAAAAGCAAAAAACAAAACACGACGATTATACAAAACACAAAATAAAGATAGACGATGATTAGAAGTGCGCACAATTGCACTACACATTAAATAATCAGGTGCATCGTGGTCTAACCCGCGGCCTTAACAAATTTAGGGTATACTGAATCAGGTGATAAGTTTACTTAGAATTCGTTTTGCTGAAAGATGGTGCTTTAGTTTTCAAATTGTGTAACAGAATATCCAGGAGGCTAAGTGGGTCAACTTGATGACATTTCGTGTTTGGCAAACAAGGGTGTGGGATTTCGAGCAACTGGCTCGCCTAGCTGTGGCTGATGTGCCATTAGTTAATTCGGTCATGTCTGAGAGTGTGTCCAACAACTCATTGTGATAGCTGTCGATCTGGTCTGACAACACAGATAGGTCATTTTGGCTGTAAGTGAGCTGGTGAAAATGTTGGACGACTTGTACTCTTTAGGCTTGGCTGCTCAGAGGCGATTCGGAAAGCCTATTTTTTCCGAACACAATCAAAGGGGTAGTTTTTCACTACCACAGGTTTCCTTAGTGACTTGATGACGAAGTAGAGGCCCACAGATTCTAACGTACGATCGATAGACAGAATGCTTACACAGTTCACACCTACGCTTCTCTATGTTCACTGGAGTGAACGTGTTGACTTTATTCCCAACGAAGTCTTCCTTTGTGACGTGATGGACTCCAACTTGGTTGCGTTTACATCATTCAGTTAAACTGTTTGCGCTACCGCCTTACAAGATTCCAGTTGCCACCAGTCGGTTTCTATGCGAATACTATACATTTTTATTGTTAGTTCATTATATACAGAAGCAGTGTAGTCAGAATAAATCTTCAACATTCTGTCTTCTTCCGCCCGAATCAAGAGATTTACAGCTTTCCCAGTTTTGGGGGCCCAACGGATTTTATACAACTTATCGGTTTGTTCTGATTCTGTATATTTAAATTCTGATGTATTTTCATGCTCGCCAATTCACTGTTTGTCGCTTATTTATCGACTGTATAACGTGCACGTTTTACTATTTTGGCAGATGAATGTAAAAAACTATTTCTGTATGTCGACATTATCCCCTCTGACGAAATGTTTGCAGTAAACTCGATATGTTAGTCGATTAGTTTTTAAGTCAATAAAAAAAATAAACTAATATTTGCAATGAAAGTCTTAATTCACTTGTAGGCCTGACGAACATCATCAGCCTGCCACAAATCAACAGATTTACCGGAACGTAAACATATAAACATAAAGGAAAGGATTTATGTTCCAAAAGCTTTGTGTTTCATGTAGATCAGCTTAACGGTTACCTTTAGTAATGCTTAACCATAGTTCAAACGGTAAAATAACATTTCATCCTGCAAGTGTCAACCAACCAATTGTATCATCCAATTACCATTACTTTCCAACATTGTTTATGACGAAAAAATACTCGTTTCATCAAAAATGTGCTCACATCGAAGGTCGGAACTCTCCAGTACAAAAGACACGTATGTAATTCATAAATACAGATGTTATGTGTTACAGTGAGGATAAGATAGTAAACGGATTTGAAATTTGGAACTTCTCGGCTCCTGACATAACGTCACATCTAAACTGACTACGCACAGAACATTTCACAGAAACTTCACATTTTCAATAAATTTGATCTCTAGACATTTACTCAAAACCAGAACTCAAAAATCTCACATTTCGAGCTAAGCTCAAAATGTTGTGGCCTTTAACAACAAAGGGTGAAACACATACTGCCTTCTGTTAAAATATTTCTAACACGTCTTGAACTTACACGATTTTTACTGTAGTACACTTGAAACCACAGCGCAATTCGATTCAAAAAATTGAATAACGTTTTTAATGAGAATGTTTTTGATAGTTTGACCGGAATTTTAGGTTACAGACAGAAGGATCTCACTAACTCAGTTACACCTGCCCCAAATGGATAGCGATTACAGTGTGGTCCTTTGATCACAATCAGGCCGTTATAAAATTCTATGCTAAGTACGTTATTGTTTACCGGTTATTTTTCCATGCATAGTACAAATGCCTGAGCTCTTAGGCGTAAATTCTCAATTGTGTGCAAATAAACAGTGGCACTATTTTAACTAGGGCTTGATTAAAGTGTCGTACGTGACAGACAAATCAAGTTGTACTCTCCACTTTATGGAGGATATTTTAGTATAAAGTAGAAATCACTCATATTTGAACACAGGTTGTACATTCAGCTAAACTTTCCAGCCAACCTGTTTCAAAGCTATCCATTAGACTCACGTTTTGCATTTGTCACACTTGGTATGTAGTACAAATCTTTGCCGTGGCTGTGATGAGATTTCGAATGTTGCTAACAAATGTCAGTGTTGTTTAAAAATAAAGTACCTAGATCTTCTATAACTCTTCTTATGTTTAAGTGGAATGTTACTTGTTTGAGACCACCGGGTCGTCACTGCTTTCAAATTAAGTAACTGTGCACTGTTACATTCTTAGAAACTGTCTTGGTTTTCGCGATTACTAGACAGACAAATAAATCACAGGTTATCTACTGTTGCTTCGTGTATAGTGTCTCGTTTGCAACCATTGCGAAAAATGTTCACACAACAGACAGATAAATAACATGTTATCGATTCTACAGAAACCCACACTGGTGGCCAGACGATATATACTAAACTGGTATTCGCTGTTTATCCGTAAGTTGAACGCCAACGTTGACTTTCTGGTGGAATTAATGTGCATAATAACAACTCTCCGGAACTAAGTAACTGATACAATCGGTCATGTTGAAACCATTGTGTATCTTCCCAAGAAGAAGCCTGATAATACTGTAACGTTTAAAGTGCAGCCATAAATTTGTCCTTTATTGATGTTAACATTTAACCTGAAACATCTGGAACACTGGAAGAGCGCAAACAGATGAAACATACTTAGAAAATATGAGTATGATGTAGGGTTTATTCACAGACAACTGACAAAGTATTGTGACTGCAAATGACGTTTGGTCTGCAAATTCGCTTATTACACGATCTCCCTTACAGGTTATGTTATACGGTGGAACCACGAACACGTACAGTCATTTGCACGGCTGACAAGCATTCACGTACTTTGGCTAGCAGTACGTTCAACCTGCTGACACTTCCCCCATAGTGCGTACACATAATTGTGATAGTCGCTTCTGGTCCGTCGTCTCCCTAGCGTTGAGGCTTGCCGTTTTGTTGCTGGAGTCGCTTGTGGGTAGTATACTAGTAACAAACGAAACTGCTTGTTATACAACAAAGGTAGTGTTTTCTGTGTTAATGTCATTGTCACGAAAATGTGAGGGTAAGTTTGAGCTTTGAAATTAATTACTTGGCATCCTGCTTTGTGTACTAATCTTTACATTGTGGTATTTGCGTAGGAAAAACTAAATTGTCTTTTATTTTTCACCTCGAATCGAGCTCTAATTGGTTTCTGAACCTCGCAGTTAACGACTTGCAGAAAGCAACATACCCTGCACCATTGATCAGTAGATAAAAGCAACGTGCATATGTGAGTGATGTCCAAATATTAGACTTAATCCGTTTTTATACTGACTTGACATTACCCACAAATGATCGCAGCTGTCGTATTTCCATAGGTTTTCCAGTGGGCCCCTTTTGAAAAGAAGCACTGGACTCGGGTTTCGCTTTCAATAGAGCTCGTCAGTAGCACATATCCTTGCCACTGCCTGGACTAGAACTCCAGCCACCCTTTAATGAGGTAACCGTTTTGATTACTGCTACACTGACCTCACATTAGGCACGACCGAATTATCATATGCGAACGCTCAACCACTTTTACCTGTGCGTAATGATCAGGTTGCGCAATCTTCTCAAGGGTAACTGTCCTGTTAACTCCAATCAATTATCCCTCGACTAAGACTTCTCTCCAAGTTCAACATACACGGAAACCAAAATCCCTTACTATTAATCATTGGTCCGTCTTATTGTCATTTTTGGATAAATCATTATCTAATTTTCCAAAACAACTTCATCCGTGATATTTCTGCAACACGATGCTAAAATACTGAGGACAGTAATTTGGCACGTACTTCGGGTGATAGAATTACGATCAGTATATAAATAATTATCTAAGTGTTCTATTAAAATCGAATAGGCGCAGCATTTCAACACCTACCAAGTTCGACTTCAAACACGAGCTTGTCCTACATGTGGGATAAATATCCTATAACAGAGGTTGAAGTGATTTTGTTATACCGAAACAAACATTTTCTTGCTAAACTCTTAGTGTTTTGAGCGTTAGAAACTGAATAGCTAGAATATTGTAACGTCACTTGCTTGTAAACGTTAAACGTACGCGGTGAAGTGAATACATCCGCATCACTCTTGATTTCTCATATAAAATGTACGCCACTGTTGTTTTTGGTGAATAGCTATGAGCCGATCTCAAGTCATTAGTTTGATATTAATATAACCAAGAGAAGAAAATGATTCCAACTACAGTCATTCTATAGGAAGCCACTAACGCACGATTGCAATCTATCCCATCTTGTCAAAGTATTGTTACTGTATTCTGAATGGGCCGGCTGAAATAACCATTTGAACACATGAACTGCGGTCAGACAGGTGTGGATTTATGCTCGTATCTATTGTACATCACTGATAGGTTATAAACGATTTTGTTGATGTTAGATGAGCATAATTAAAAATGGCTCCGCGTTTTGAATTTCATGAATGATAAGGCCACCTACTTTTAGAAGCACTACATTCATGTTGCTACTCTGTTCGAGCACATCCGTATTGTATACCTTTGCCACGACTGAGATTAGAACTTCGGTCACGCTTTCTTGAGGCAACCGTGCTGACTAGTGCGCCAAAGACTTCATACTAGGCACGGCCGACTTATCACGAAACCTCAAAATCATTTAAGCATTTGCTAACGACCAAATGCAACTGATTGTTTCTGCCTGTTTATTTGAATGTGCTTAACGTGAATTCAACGTCGCAATATTCAACAAGTTTGCATTATGGAAAAGTTACCGTAGTTCAGTACTCAATCGAGGCAAGGATGTGGACTACTAATCGGCTTTGACAGTAGCGACATTCGAGCACTGTGCTTTCACTCAAACGGAGCTGGTTGAAACTTTGATGGAAGCCGACAGTTCGCCGCCCTTTATACGTAATATTTCATTAACTATGTGTAATTATATAACCACATCTCGCTCTGGACCACTGGTCGAAATGCTGTTCAAACTGACTGAGGAGTCCTGATCATCTACAGTCCAGACGGAGCGGAGGAGGCAGCTTCTATGACAATTCTTACGGCTATTTTTTACAGGCCATTGTGACCGTATGTAGGTAGGATAATTTGTTTTGCGTAACTTGAACTCCCTACCACCGTGGTGAGCGCTGTGTCCGAAGGAATAGGTGAATTGCGGTTGAATTTAGGGTAATCGCGAACTGAAGTGTTATCGATGATCTATGACAGGAATAAAACTCAAGCCTTATGTGTAGTTTATAGAGTGGTGAACAAAAGTTCCATATAGCTGCAAAAGGTGCGTTGCAACGCAGATTTTAATTTAGTCATGTCAGCCAACCCCATCCTTTTGATTTGGGATAACGTGAGTGTCCAAATCCGTGTCAGAAATATCCAAGACATTCCAGTCGAAAATACAGAAAGTGTTGTTAGTGAGTGAATTAAACGCGGAATTGGTTGCTGTTATAAATTAAATGGTAAATCGTTGCACAAGTCACTTACGGGATCGGAGGGATAGATAAATGACAATGACGTTGAAGATCTATTCGGAGCTTTCACCAACAGAGCCACTTTGCATCCAGCGACTGTAATGCATTTAGATGAAATTTAAGAAACGGTGTGAATGATTCATTCATCAAGGTTTAGCAGGCTACCTCTTCAAACCGAACTAGAAAGAGCTTGTTAGTTTAGAATCGTGATGGTGATGTTCGTATCTCAAAGTAAAAGTATCCAGACGCTAATTACGCTTGAAACTTAGAGTGCTGATGACTCATTATCAAATGAGGTAACATCAATGCGCAAATCTTATAGCGTGTAGTTGTTAAAAGTGGGATTTGGTGACTTCCGACAGATGTCTCTTTTCATATACCGGCGTTAGTTGACCTTCTGACCTGAATTCGGACTAGTCAATTCTCGTTGTTTTTAATATTCGATCTGAACTACCGTCATATATTTATTTTTGCATTTGAACTTTCACTTAATTGGTTAATTCCTATAAATTTTGAGCCTTTGACCTGGAATCTCATTGGCTGTTTCGTGATACTGTTGAACTTTGTACTCGAAGCCGAATGGTTGGTTCTTGCTTTTGGCTGGGTGAATCACTTCTTCATTGTCGAAATTTGATCCGATTGATTATCCATTGTCTCGTTTTGATCACCGATCCGATCTGTTCAGGTCGTTCCTTTCGGGTTTGCGGGCATTTAGACGTGATGGTGTTTACACCTTCTCCAGTCTTTGGTTCATAGTGATTTATAAATGTTTTCCAGCTCGACGGGTTTGTATATTGACCTGATTGATGAATATCAAGCTTCGAGAAATTCGCTTGCATGTCTGATGTTTGCATAAGTAAAGACTTTTGTGGAACGCAGGAGGAACGTGTGTCCAGTCTGATTTTTGTGATCGAGGGTCAGAAGAAAATTGGTTATGTCTGTTGATGACCAATTTGTTTTCATTTAATCGTGTTGATAATTTTTGTCCGGTTTGGTTGACGTAATGTTGCCTACAGTCACTAGTGATTTTTTTCGGGGTCCGTTGGACTATTTCTGAGCTACGGTGCTCGGTATGATTATTATTTAAAGATAGCCCCAGATGTTTGTTATCATCCTGAAATAAACTGCTATCAAGTCTTCTACACTTATTTAATCTGAGACCTGTAGAATTCTAAACTGCAACATTAGACATTTTCCATCAGTACTTTTTCTTGTGTACCTTATAAATTCACGATGCACTAACAATCGTTTTATTTTGAACTAACCAATGACCATTAGTTTGAGTGAGCTCAATTCCGTTTTACCTTTCTTCATTCGTGGGCGGTGCCTAGTTGCCCATTGCGTTGTAGGGATATATCCATGATTCAAATTTTTTGGGGGGGTTCTCACATTGGAAGTGGAGGACACAGTCTGTTTGTCTACCTATTCAGCTAGTACCACACTAAATCCATTTGTTACGAGCGCCTTCTAATTAACCGTTTCAAAGACAAATTCTTTCCTGCCTTTGGATAGTGAGAAAGTCATTTGATGGATTGCCAGATTACTCGTAACTCAGTGTGAAGCTGAATCGTTAGCGGACGAAACGATAGTCATTGCACTGTCAGATTAGTTAAAGTTTTATATTTACTGACAGTCATTTCATGCATATAGCTGATTTTTATTTTTTACTATCTTGACGTAATATCGATGATTGCTATATTCATCGTTCCCGAGTCTGGTCATAATTTTGCTTAGAGCGTTTTACATTCATCTCCATCTCTAATAATCTCAGTCATTAAAACACCAATGGTGTTAAGATCTACCTGATTAAAATATCGATGTTCTACTGGTGAATGAGTTCTACTTGTGGTTCACAGAGTTTTTCCACCCATTCCATCACCGTCACCAAAGTTCTTTGTTGATGAAACCTGATCGCATCCATAGTGGTGTGAAACGGTCGGGAGATGTCAAAGGGATGAGTATAGTTCAGAGTTTGAAGCAATTACTTGTTCTGCGTTGTAAGATGTCAGCTAAAAAGAATAAGTCATTTTGCTTGTTTCAACCATACGACTCAGATAACGAATCGGCATTCATGTTTGTCCGACAGAGGCTGCTGAATTCAAACAATTTTCACCTTGCAAATAACCATCAACGAAGTGGTGGCAGCTGTTTCGACCTAGCTGAGTCATATCAGTATTACGCAAGCCAGAAAATCGAAATCAGGACCCCTGAATATTCAGCAGATCGTAGTCCAAACACTTATCTGCTAAACCACGGTGTCACTGGACCGTTTGCAAAAGCCCTGTCTCAACGCATTATGGGGCTGTAGCAGATGCCCGCTAGTGTGCAGGTCAACCACAAAGCGGCTGATCGATTTCAGCCGAAGAACGAAGGAAAGCACAATGGCTGATGAAGCATTTTCACCTTACCGAGAGAAATCTGATTGACAGTGGCAGAAGACTTTTCAAAGTTTACTTGTGGTGATAACTTCCACATTTCATTCACGGTCAGTCCTAACACACAATCTCACAGAGTGCTGGAGATGAACTCGTAAGTGACTGTGTCGTGTGCAGTTCCGAACTCGTCTTCTTTTTTGGAAGTCAGAAACAATTGAAGTTCAAGTCATCCTTATCCACCGTAGTACTGACAATAAAAACCGACCATTTTTGATGTTCACTACCATTTGTACTTAGTCTAACCACATTCATCATTCGAAACGAACTAGATCTTTCTAAATTCACACTGCCCAGACGTGGTTCGGTTTTCTAAATTTGGAGTTTCGGGCTTAACTCATCAACGGATGGTTAGTCATATTGCTTACTATACATAAATTATTTGCTAAATTGTGCAATGACTATTTTCGTGGTAACTTTTCCACTACACTGTTTGAAAACTGCAACAATTGAAGCACTGGCCTGCTCGAACCTGCATACTGTCGCCCACTAGGTTAATGATATTTTGTGTTCAGATACATGAGAATGATTGTAGATAAATTTGATTCCGCACGTATATATAGATGACCCAGTAGAATTAGTGGCATAAAATCCTAAAGAATGCACCACTGACTGTGTTTCTGGTTTCGGTTTCGAAACGGAAATCCTAGAGTCAAAAGTATAAGGATGTTGGGTTTATTGGAATAGAGATGCGGAATTTTCGAATGTTCGCAGGCATACGCACTTTGCACTGATTTATCGACTGGGTTAATCGATTAGTTCATACAGTATTACAAATGTACTATCGTCAGAATCTATGATATACCATTTTGTGACGTTCCTCAAAGTAATATTTGTCTATTCATAATCATCGTGTAGAACTGGAATATAGCAATTACATGAGACAACCGAACATTGAAAACTCACAGGCTACTGCGCTGATAACACAGGCGATTCCCAGGCATAATCGTGGAACCCAATAGTAAGAGTGATAGCCTAGATAACGTCGACACAGATGCGCCATGATGAATATATAGACAATAGAGCCAACGAAGGCCATCACCGCACCGATGTCGTGGACCACCTCGACACTCTTTTGCTGTGAAAAGTAAAAATCGAAGTAGAAACAATATCATGATTTTTGAAAGATTTAGGAAAAATCTCGTAATGCATATCCGGCCTTATAACTTTCTTTTCGTAAGATAAGAAAACAGGCACGTGACACCGAACGGACCTTTTTCAAAGAAATGGCCATTTTGATCAGTGTCTCGGTCAGCTGACGATGCAACACGAAAGTAGATTTCTTTATGAAATGAATCGTTAACCACTCGCGTTAAATAAATCTGGTACGTGAATTTCCTTCATGTTATAAGAGGACTAAGTCATTCTGTCGACGACGGTTGCCGGCGCACATCATACCTATTAAAAGATCATCCGACAAACTGTGATCAAGTTATTGGTAAAACATCACAGCATCAATCCCACGAAGTGTTTGAGCTTTCGTGACTCACAAGACGTGAGTCACAAGCACATCCAGGGCAACAAAAAGGCAGTTCGCGTTAATTATAAAACTTGTTTAATTAAATGGGGATATATTGATGTCGCCCTCTATAATTCTAGTCTGTTTTCTCCTAATCCCACTACACTTTCTTTTAAGTATGATGTGAAAAGGTAAGATGTCCATTAGCTAATTATGGTCTACAATACATTAACATTTACGCAATTAACTGCCTTGATCCACTTGCTTAATCTAAGTCAATAACCAATGACTTCACTTTGCCTGTTGATATGATATGCCGCTGGGGTCAATTGTGGAGATTGTTTCATTATGCTTATCACAGACAAGTCCACGAGCAGTTGCGTTTAGACAATTTGACACCTCATTGCATAGACTACTCTTAAAATGTAAGCAGAGCAACAGGTTGATACGCAGGTGACATTGTTTCTGCGTTCAATGAATCGTGCCCCTCTATGTTCACAACCATACAGTGGAAACAACTGTTTGTCTATCGTATTTCTGTAAGTACGATATTCAGAATGTGCAAACGTGTGTCCCCATGAATAATATGTTTCAATGTCAACCCTGAAGACGTATATCATATGATAATAGTGACTGATGTTGCTTAACAGTGTATCAATTAAGACAGCCCACCAGGCCAACTAGTAAAGAGACAAATCGACCGCTAGGCTGCCTAGTTACTCGGAACCTACTTAGGTTGACATTTACTTGAACTAAATATTGTGTGATGGATGTGACTCCTCCGGAAGGCTACTTGAGATGATTGAAATGCAGGAAATTGTTGTCAGAGTTGAACATGGTAGTTCCTCCAAATGCTTTTTTGAGAATAGTTGTACTGATGACCTTGGAGGATCTTATTCGTTGAAACCCTCACTTGTTCCAAGCCCAACAATGCAACATTTTCATTAAGTGATCAGTGCAGGACTCACAGAGGAGGACGGTAAAACCTATTGTGCAGGTTTAATCAGCAGCGAAGTTAAATTGTTGACTGTCATAAGATTTAAAGGTCCGCAATATTCTCCTACAAAAACCTGAGAACTTTGAACATGCACGAAATGTATTCAATAGCAATTATTGGCCAAATAAAATTTGGAATTTCACATTTAGTCGAAATAGTAATAACACAACGACTGCGACCCAACTGTCATTGGAGGCACATCTTCAGTCCTTCTTCAGCAACGTTTATCTGGCCAATTGCGTTGTCGGAATGCCGAGATTGCGAGCATCTATGAGTGACCTCAGTTTTCACGGAACACCCCCTTGTTGTATTGATGTTTTCTAGAAGCTCACTTAATTGGATTTTACCAAACCAAAAAAGAAAAACCGACGAGCCACTTCGTCTCAGTGCTTTCTTTCTTGAAAGCCGAATACAAAAAATGGCATGGTTTCCTTTCATAGCGAAACACCTATTGCATCGGTTTTGTTGATAACCTGCCTAAACTGTGTAGTTCTAGTGACACTTCTGTACGATGAATATTGACAACTTAGCCATCTTGGATGCTTGGGGATGTTACAACGTAGCATCCAGTATGTACCTGACTGAGATGTTTATCATTATCGTCGTACCAAAACTGCACGGACGATTTTCTGTCAAAGTTTGCATTACGTTACGCAACAACGAAACGGCATTTGATGACTTGAACAAAACGAAAGATATTTTAGACGCATACGTGCTGTAATACAATCTACATTCTACCCTATTTCTAGCAAAGACTATTCTTTGGGTCCTGCTGTCCACAGTCGGTGAAGAACGCGCATATCATAAAAAAAACACCTGTTACCAATGTAAGTATGTTCTGGCCAACAACCCACAGGTGCATTTCCTCACGTTGTAAGGTGATCGATGCTACCTAAATGAGTTCATCTCGACTTGTTGAGCAACGCCTACACAAACCTAATGCTGTAATGTTCTAGTAATCGAACAAAAAGTAATTTTTTCCAGGTTTTCCCTACCAAGGGTGATAGGTTGTTTCTACTAATTTCACACGTTGCTTTTAAGATGGTGAATCCTGAGATGTTTTTACCATGAACAGAAAAAAATGACCCCCGATTGTTGTAAATATGACTAACCGGCCATTCTAGGAGTGCATTTTCTTATCCTTTTTGTTCTGTCTGAATTTACCAGTCAGTTGTACCCGACTTTCTATCGTTTATTCGCTAGCAATTGCTTAGAAATTCCGTAGACAAAACAAATATTATTTAAAGGGTACGTCTATTATGGTGTACAACACTTGGTCTTGATAAAGATCTTCCAGCTGACAGTAAACTAAATGGTGTGCACTATGAACAGTCGTGTGAAATAAACACCAGCAAACGATTAATACTGGCGCCGATTTTGAGGTTGGTAAGACAACGCGGGTTCCAGTTATGTCCAAATCTAAGCACTGATTGGAGTCCAAATTTTTATTCAACCCGTAACAAGCATTATCACAAGTCCGTTGATGGATTGTATTGATCCATTTTATGTCACATCAGAGTGGAGAAAGCTGCAGGTAGTATAAGCGTGGACGTTTTTGTTACATTCAGTAGAATATCCCATCAATTGATTGGAGCCACTGAGATCCAATTACGCAAAGCCTATTAAGACAGTAACACTTTGATCAAAAAAATGCGAATTTCAGTTCTTAACAAATGTAAACTTTCAGGAAACTCTAGCTCCTAACGAAATGAGTTTTGTCACGCTATGTCATCAAACAGTTGGCATAACTTCTATCTTAGATCATGCATACTAAAACCATACTACTATTTTTGCTACATAACTAGCCTCACCTGGAAGTTACCAACGATCGAAAGTCCCAAGGAAGCGATGATTCCAGTCGCACGACAACAATTCAACAGACATCGTGGTTGTTTTGTTCCCATGTATCTAGTTTGTTGGCTCGCGATTCCATACCAGATATAACAACAGAGTAAACCTCAGAAGGAACGAATGGAAAAATATTGTCCAATCACAACAGGGCAGAATACATCGTGAGAAAGTTGCACAAATCAGTGTAAGTAATAGTACAAAACCTAAAAAATGCATGCCGATTTATACTGTAAAATGTAGTATTTCAGTCATCTATCGGGAACACTAATACCATCCTATTTCTCACATCTAACATCTAAATATAGTAATATTAATTGTTTATATTGCAAATATTATGATCACATCACTAAACACAATAGTGTGCAAGTAAAGATACAACTTGATAATCACTGTAATGAATGGATTCCATCTGTACAAAATATCTGACGACCACAAAGTACCCAACAAAACGGCCTCTCCGGTTTTACGTCAGTTCTTGTAAGACTCCAAATCTCATATGATGCACGTAGAACCAGGCCTTCCAACAGCCTGAAAACCATGTGTTACAAGAATTGTTTTAATCTACTAGATGAATTGACAAACAGATCCATTATCAACAGAGGTCAACAAAATCAAGTCGGTTCTTAATATATCACAAATATCTTTATAGATAACTAACTTTTGCCCACAAAATCTTCACACATGAGATCATGTATTCGCAAATCGCCCTGGACTAAACAAGAGTGAAAGCCTACAGAGTGATTCCTGCCAAAGTAATTAGGCGGTAAATGTGTGGACAGAATCTCAACGCTGTAAGAATCTGCTCACTTGAGATACAATAAAGTTTTGTGTTTACGGCCGGATCAACTCGGTTTGTTGAAATTCTACTGGGCTGGCGCATACATGAGAGTCCAAGAGAAACTGTTGTCACGAACTTTCTTGATATCCTCGTAGCCAACTTCCTCCCGTCTCTTAAACTACATAGCCGAAGCAGCGCCTTTCTACAGCTGTCACGGTATTTTGTTGCTGAAGTGATTTATCACTAATAACGTTCCCGAAGTTTGCATTCATTCATTTCCAACTAATCCTCTCCAATGTATGTAAAAATTCCACACCAGATATTTAAACATCAACACAATGTTGAACTCGAATACAAAGCTCTTCCTCACATCTACACAAACTTGGGAATTTATTAACATCTCAAAAACTTTAGTTAACATGATAGAAAACGAAAGGATAAATTCTGTATGTAGACAAACAAACAGGCACGATTCTGCTATACCACACTTGAGTTATCTTGCACGTAATCATGCGGAATCAACGCCATCGTATACCACATTAGTAAGTAAATCGGCGTCATTTCATACATTCTACTATTCATGACTTGAATTCATTTGATTGTGAGATCCGCCCCAAGTTCTCGAAATGAATATCAGAGACTTTACAACTCAAAATGGATGTGAAGTCTACAATCAAGGCTAACTTTATTGAACTGTTTTCATTGATATTTTTATTGAAAATACAACTGAATGAGCAACGGGATCAAGAAAATCTGCATACCGTCCTATATATGATAGCCGACTGTTACCAGACAGACATCATTATACTTTGATGGACACGACATGGAACACACCTAAGCCTTCCAAACAGTACTCGAGACTACCTTTCCGAATGTCACACGGAATAAGCAAACTAGGCTTGCCGGTTGACTGGAGTTATGGAATTAAGTTCACGTTTGAGTAATTTCTGCATCTTGAGCCAGTCAAGAAAACTGGTCGTCGCTAACAGGCGAGTACAGCTGATTAGTTACAACTTGAGAATTCACTCATGAAGTCGCCAACGCGGTGATCTAATGAAGACTAGACAGGAGTTCCATTCTTGTTTGTGAATAGCATTCACACTACTGACATTCTATCGAGTAACACAGTCAAGTCTGCTGTTCTTTTCAAAGACAGGGACTGAAAAATTGGTGCGAATGTGACGGATGCCAGCCGAGGCAAGTGATGTCTGATTCTGACTAACCGGTTATCTTTCACGTTTCTGTGTTTCTAAGAGCTGCCGTCACAGAGTTGACGATCAATTTTTATAAATTCCCTAATTTGCTGCATCTTTGGTCATTGCAAAAAATCAAGTATCGTATTACAGTTGATGTCCCCATATGGAAACTTCCAACAATTTTCTCGCCCAAAGTTGAAAACAAAGTTGTTTCAAGTTGGTCATACTTTATTGACAACAACCAATGCACGATCATTCTGACGCATCCATTCTGAATGTTTAAGTGCATTCTTGGCAAAGCTGTCTGCCTAATTTAAACAACCTGATTCAAGCTCCACAGTAGATGAATATGCAGCATTCATGTGATCTAGTCTTCTACCGAACGTCGCGGATTCAGTGTTACCGCCACTTCTTAAGCGAAATATCCGTAGATAGTCTCTTATTACAAGGGGAGTGATGTGGCAACCCACTCTCGTTTTGGGCAGCACTACTGTCTTCCAGTTGATCTGGTTCACTTCTTGCTGGGTTTCAGTTGATACACCTTAAAGCCGTTGTTTCCACAAGGTTTCAAGGGTCGTAGGACACATAACTATTGTCCAGCAGTGGTTTGTGATAAAACAAACAGATTGAGGGAGACAATTCTGTTCACTTTTCTACGTTTCTGTTTCACGTTTGCTTAAGTAAAATAGTGTATCTTATACAATCGATCCGTGGTTTGTGTATGCAACACCTCCAAAAACGTTTGGGTAAGTTTGAAGAGCCATCAAACTTTGAATTGGATAGTCATGATAGTCACTAGTCGTTTGACAGAAGGCAAATCTAAATGACGCTGGTCTAGCATAGATTCCACCAGCTGTAACCGCGTGTCTATAGAAAATTCAAGCACGTTGTTATCACAGCAATGTCACTTTGGTTCGCAGAAAAACATGAAGTTGACTCATTCACGTTTTTTGGCCCACCAAAACAAAAATAATAGGCTAAATTTCACTGTCGGGTACAACTTATATTTCGACGTCTAAGAACGATGCATGTAGATTATTCATGAACGACTCCGTTTGGTTCATTGTTTTCCCAGTTGTTTGGGTGTGAACTAGCTGGGTCCTGTTACAAACGCCTGCATTTCGGTGTCTATCTAACAGCATCTAGGGGTCGATCATGACTGAAAAGATGTTGCTGGCCCAATTCTTGAAGGGTTGATTCTGCGAATGAGATAATTAATGCAAATTATTTCGTGCGTTCTGAAAATTCTTCCCGGACCGGTTGTTTTTTCTTGGATGGTCTCTATTTGGGAGCACCGTATTTGTCTTCTTCTTCGGTTGCGTGTGATATGGCTATAAGTTCTGAAAGCAATCCCAGACTATCGTTTAGTTCTGAGCCAATAATTCAATCAGCTTATCACACTCGTTGATTCACCCGACTGACTAATAAATATCTAAGTGTACTTTACCTCTTACCTTCTTGTACAGCTCCAAAACGAATTGGTTTGGCAAGATACAAACGTGTAGGCACCAGTGTATACGGATAGATTCATGGTTGAAGTTAAACCAATGTGATTGATATTATTAGTTAAACGGATACAAAAGAATTGCCCAACAACCATATATCTCTCATTTATGTTGTTATTTTGCAGTTGCGAGCTGAGAGTATGTGCTTTCCAAGCTGATTTCAATTCATCCAAACCTCATTCTCCACCATTCTAAACCCTAAACTTTTCAGCAGATATTATAAGTACAAGTTTCAGCTAACATCCGTATTGATCTGCTACCCCTCCATCTTACCAAATCTAACTGGAAATCAAGGTCATCAAAATTTGCTAGTCAACAATGATCACAGCCGCTCAAGCTGTCGGTACTTTACCCGACTGTATGCATTAGTCCAGTACGTTAACCTTCACTTTGCTTGACCACCTCTTCTCACAGCTTTAAGTTCAAGGCTGGTTGGCCATCGTAGAATGAGTGATGTGCTCCATTCTTTGCTAGACTTGCCTGAGCTTCTCGTTTGCCAACAGAGTCTAGATCAATACGGTCAAGCCATTAAACTGAGCTGGGCGGATGTTCAACAACCGAAGCTTAGGTCTTTGTTTGTAACAGTACGCATAAACAAAAACCACACATATGTTCCGTTTGTTTTGGTGGACTGGGTGTGGCCAAATGAGGCTGATGAGTGCTGAGAACTGAGAATCAGAGAACTTCAGTCGACCGCTTTTAAGAATCATACTTAGCCATAGATTGTCTTGTTGTTATCGGGTTAGCAGCCTGACTATTGTATTATTTTTCTGTCGTTGAACCTGACTGAATAGAATAACATCTAATTTTCTAGCACACAAGCTCAAGTTCACGGGTACAAATTTTCAATACAATGCAGATAGTTCGTTCTGATACACCTTGACAAATATAAGGGAAGAATCTGACGCCTTCTTTCAAAAGTTGCCCCACCGGAACTGTTTTCTTTGTACAAGAGCCACAGATGTATGTTGATACTTTTCAACTTCACACTAATATCATTCTCAACAAAGAAGTAGTAACCAACCACTGTTCGGTAGGTTCTATGTAATCGACAACTTTTATCTAAGAACGGATATTTGTTGGAGATTTGAGTGAACAAGATAAATCATTTCCACCAGTTTATTGGACATCTTCACTACTATTCACTGGGGTTGAACTTGTACATATGTTGATGCACTCATAGCTAATGTAGGGCTAACAGAGTAGTGGCCAACAAGTTTACCCCACATATACATCAGTAAAACCAAGTAACAAACAGACTAGATAATAAAGTATTCTAGCATAATAACTTTAGTTTAATGTTCTGAGTAGTATTTGACTTAAAGCCGTAGACGGTGTCCTATCAACACTTACGTCAACGTCACCGATTTCGTGCTCAACCAGTTCATTGTCTCTTTCAGATGAATACCACTGCAGAGTGAGTCAGATTATGAACCGAACTTGTGGGAGCCGGGTGTTATACATCAATAGCATCCTACGTATTGAGTTTATTCTGTATAAATTTTAGCCTGGGTGTTTATTGGTGGACGGAATTGAGTTGCTGTTACGCATTTGGTCAGCATCAAGTGAACTAACGTATAACTGCTTGATGTGGTCTTTCAGTACTCCAACTAATTAGATCAAGTAATAGTATTGATCACTACTGTCATTGTTTCTAACGGTTAAAATAATTACTGCTTTTGTGAAGCATAAAGAATTCTTACATTAACTTGCTGCAATCTATTTGTATTTTGCGTGAAATTGGCCCAACGCCACCACAGACACCTTTTTTTGTCTTCTTCTTGATTCAACTTTCAGCATGTGCAAAAAACATCTGGCCCGAGCCCAAAACAACTCTTTACTTATGTAGTTACATTATTTGGTCTTAACGATACTCACAATTCTAAGAATATGTATTCGTCGGCCAACTCAGTTACTAGTTCTCACTATGGATTTTTACTAAAAACATTTTCTCGGACAAATTGATAAACGGTATTTGGCAATCAAATATGCGATTTTTGAAGAGTTCCATAATTACTGTTTGGATTCTCTGTAATTTTCAAGCACAAGCACTTGTGACATCATCCGGTTTTCAAAACACAGTCATTTTTTCATCTTCTTTCTGGATATGCCTAATGAACCTTCTCTGTGGTTTTGTATCTGTATACATATGGGCCTATTCTGGCACTGGATATGTCTTCATAACGTCTACAAGTTATTGGGACGAGACACGTATCTTGAAGAATGGTCCCGTTGAAAGATAGACTATTCCTGCTACATCAGAGCAAAAGGTGGTTACAGACAAAGGGAAAATATCTGTTTCCTGTTGGGTTGAAAAAGGCCCGTAATTCTCTAAAGGAAAATTCCACCAAGACTTTCTCAAACTGGTCAGTTTATTGTTTACAGTTAATTATTATCGTTATTTTAGTTTGTTATGCCAAAATAACGATGAATCGTTGCAACCAAATTAATTTTTTCCACCGCTGAAGATGAGTATGCTTCAACAAGTGAGTACCTGCGTACTTATTCCAGATCATTCGTAATTGGTACGTGACTGGGTGTTTGTTTTGTTCTGTCCTCAGACACCAAAATTTAATGTTCCTTCTGGCCCAAAAGCACTTGGTATTATGACCAAATCAAATAAAACAAACCATCCTTCATTTCGCTTCACTTAGCAGCTCCATCGTTCTAATGTCCCTGGTGCACACAATGACTTGTAATATGTTATTAACCTGACCATAGCCGTCTTAGGTATGTGTAATGGTACAGCACTCACTTGTCCGCTCATCTCCGTATTACTAACTACGATTAATGCCTATTAATTTCTCAATTTCGAAGCGTGTATTTAACATTCTACAATTTACGTTGTAAGGTATGAAGGTGGCTGACCTTGAATAACAATCAATCTTTGAGAATTGTTAGTCCAGTCCAAAGCATACATTTTAGAATTGTCATCCACATCCAACCGCATCTTACCCAATTATCCAAACTGTTAAACACACTGAGTACAAAATGTTGCTGCTCCACGTTAACGCTTATACCGGTGGACGAGTTGGTACTTATTTACTTCGTGTTCACATTGAACATTTTCATTATTGTTGGCGCGTTTTTACTCGAGAGACAGACACACATACAACCACTGTTGGCTCTAAGAGGACAGTTACTATGACCCGTACTCAGACACTCGCCAAAAACGATTATTACTGACAAGAAAAAGTGCATAAACGTTGAGATATGATATTTCGGTCGTGCCTAATGCAAAGTCTGAGGCACACTGGTCAATATGGCTGCCTTGTGAAAGCACTGCAGGAGTTTTATATTTGACCTTGACAGAGATATGCATTGGTGAAACCCTCAGACAAAATTCGAGTCTTTTGCTCCCTTTTTCAAAATAATCTGACTAAGAAGTCCATTTGAATGCAAAGTCTGCAATCTAATGTCAACCGTAAGCAAACCAATGCTTTCACCGCGTAGTTCTGCATAAAATGAAACTGCCAGAGTGCCGTGTTGTAGTATCTAGTTCGTGTACTCTAGTTCCACAATACTATCTGCTTCTAAATAGTATGAGCATGGTTAGCCTAAGAAAAAGATGAAATTTAATATCAACATAGTTACTGAGCATGAAATTACACGGGTTGTGAGCTGACTTACTTAAAAATGCAGATACATTCAGGCCTTGGGAAAAAATGCAACTTTCAGGCGGACCTGCACCCGTCGCACTGTTTGAAATAGAAGGAATGTTTAGTTACCCACATTGTTTACAAATTTATTTAGACAATAGTAACAGTGTATGCTGAATATATGAAAACGGCTTAATAATGGTGTGGCGTACATTTCAGTTGGAAAACTACTACAAATGGTGGTACTCCACCCTCCGTACACTCCATAAGTGGGTGATCACACTAGTATATATCGGGCACTTTCTGGCAACCTATCTCAGCTTAGCGAGTAATGAATGAGCCCTTCCGTAGAATTTGCTTCTGCTCAGTTAGTTTGACTTATGTCTTAGAGTAAATATTTTAAAACCAAACTGTATGCACGTTGGTTGACTTTGCGAATGAATGCCCAGGACATGAAAATGGGAATCTTGTGGGTTCCAACCATGCTGAGTCAATTCACTCAGTAGCTCCTGAGAAACAACATCACACTCATTGATTATCATTCTTGTAAGCACACGTATTTTTAAAGTAAGCCTGTCGGGACTAATCTATAAAACTTCCATAAAACCCATATCAAGATTCAGTTTATGCTTCTCCTCGAACCTGTTGACACCTTGATAATCTCGTCCAAATGATTATATCACATCTACTTCTGTCTTACTTTCAAGCGTTTACAGTTTATTCTTATCATTAAGTGGAACAAGACATCTATCGCTTACTATCATTTACCTGTTCCATGACGTATTATATTGGTTGCATTCAATCTCTCACAATAAGTTAGCCGTTACTACTTTCATCAATAGGTTTAATCCATAGAGGTTCTCTAGAACTAACCTTAGTCGATCACCAGTCATTATATTCACTAGGGGTTAACACGGACCACTACATTGGATAGAAGGCTTTGAATGGTGTCTTTGTTTGTCTTCGAATTGACCTTTCTGCTAGCTTAAACCTGAAGAACTCAGCGATGTGGTAAACTGGTTGAGAAAATCCAATGGAAACAATTATATCCCCTTATTGGCAGTTAGGTAGATAACTTGGACTTGTCAACCCCGTCCGCATTTCTCGAACACGTTTGATTCAAGTCAGTCCAGACACACTGTTTTGACAGCTGCAGCGATAAACAATAACGGTAAATATATATTTCATATTCTTATTAAGGCCAACCGGAAAAGTTCAAATGCAGAAGAAACTAGCTGCCTCAGTCATTTCGTTCATCCTCGATAGCTGCCAGACACATCACCAACCAAAAGTCAACCGGATGGGAGTTGAAACAAATCCTATGGGATAAGCAAAAGTTACGGAGATTCACCATATTACCAATGATATCCAACAAATGAACACCTGATTGATCGTGAAGACAAATGAGCAAAACAAGGCACACGTATAGGCAGTTGGGGATTTGGCTGATTTCAAGTATTTGAACTCTCAAGTATGACATTTCGATCTTATCTAATGCATGATAAATAGCACGGTGGTCAACGCAGTTGTCCCATGAAAGCGTGGTCAGAGCATACACTGCTGATGAGCTGCCACCGGGGCGAAGCCCGAGTCTAGGGATTTTTAGAAAGGGGCTGATTGAAAAGTCCATGAGACGTTGATAGCTGCGATCACTTATGAGCGGTGTTCAGTCTATTTATCCGAGGTTGGTGAAACCTGTAAGGTAAGGGTTCCATTCAGTGAGGATGTCGCTTGGTTTGGTAATGAAACGCCTGCGATTAAAACACTTAGTCCAACGAACACTCGAGCACTAATATAACAACCCGATCCATGAAATTCAGCATTACTTTCAGTAGACAGAAACAATCCTATGTGGTTGATCGTTTGGTTGTGTTCACGTATCTGTGTCTAGTGTAGAATTTATGAATTAGCGGAAGGAAATTTACTTCTGTTTCTGGACATTTATCTGCGCTAATAACGACTGACATTGCCGTGAAACGTTTTTACCCAACTAATGAGCCCAAGAAAAATGTCCGAACGAGATAGATGAACTGCATTGTGAATGGTGTTTACGTTGTGCTCATTCCATTTCAAGTGATCTATTCGTATGCGAACCGATCCATCGGTTGATTCCCACAAAATATACTCATCAAAAATTTATGGCATCATCTAGCTTTCAGTTGATATTCGCATACTTTTCAAGCCTTGCGGATGCACCTGTGAAGTCAGCACAGTGACATATAATAGATATTAAAAGTTACAGTCTAATTGATAGTTGTAGATTTAAAGATGACTGAGAAAAATCTAGAAAATAATCCCGACGCATCTCCATATCTAAGCTGGAAAGCATTTTTATATAAGATATTAATAAGGAGTGCCTTCAAGTTATTCTTAAAAGTCTCGATAAAGAGCATCCGTGCACCCTTGTCAGGGGACCCAATGACATGGCGCTTTCTGGCGCACTGCGCAACACACAACATAAAGATCACCTCCACTGTTTTTCACTCCTCGAGATACTGTTCAATAGAATGATTACTATGTAGTTGGACGTATTCTTATACTTAATAAGCATATAAGCTCCACAGTTTTTTCAAGTTGGTCCGAGTTGACACCACAGAATGACAAATCGGACCGAAGTGTCCCATGAGGCAAAAGTGATACTACTTATACACGGGACAACTGTATTTTTGAAATGAATTACTTTGATTATTTTGACGTGAGTAATGACGGTAAAAATTTTCTGTTTGACGGCTCATGAACTAAAATTCGGCACACCATCCATTTGGATAAGTATACCAAACCTTGTAGTTGTACGCTCACCTAAAAGGCGTCAGCGATGAATTATCCCTAGGCTTCCTTTGATTTATATCACATCTCTGTTATTACGACAGTAATATTTCATAAGGCAAACTCATCCGGAATGGGTTGTTACTCGGCTGAATATCGCAAATTGTCAGTTTGGTGTGCACCGAAAACAAACTGCCGCCTATCTTGAACGAGGATAACCCCATTCTATTCGCCAATTAGACCGGGGTTAGTATTCGAGGGTTTTTTAGATCTTCCACATCAAAATTGGCAACTCAGACTTGTGATCACTGAAAAGTTTGTTGTCGTATTAAACGCTAATCATTGGCCGCTGCTATTATACCGCTTAGATTATTATTGTGGTCATCTCTGTTTTACTATTGATCAACACTAGAAGGAGATCCCGGGAATAGAATGTGACTTCTTCTGTCGTTTGAGCTTAGTAATTTGGCTAACTTAGTGCGTACGTCTGAAAATTTATGTACACAAGGACTTATGCCATTTCGAGTAAAGCCATATCATGCGAACCAAACTAGGGACAGTCTAAACCTCTTTGGGTTGCATGCCGCACAACTGGCATCAAAGTAGTGCATAAATAGTGAGGTGCAGTCTTCTGTGCGGGCAACAGAACGGTGCTAACAGCTTCATCGATGTTGTCTTCTCGTTGATTAAGCTGCTTAATGGGTTTGTCCGTCAACGAGAGAGTGGGCTTCTGTCGCCCAGTGCTGGAAATGACAGTAGGCGTACTGCCCAAAACGATCAAAACACTCGGTTTAATTCAAAAGTCCCATGTGATTTGAAATACTCCCAATGTGCCTGGCAATGTCGAGGAACATACACCAATGTTTTGGTTCATGTGCTTTGAGTTGGACAAATTTCACAACGCTAAGTCACTCAAACTCTTCAGTCAATGGTTTTGGGTTGGGTTCCTCAAGAAAACCTATATGCTGTTGTCTCGCAGACCATTATTTTGAGTTCGGATGTTTGGAGTTTGGTCCTTCATATTAACCTATTTTTTGCAATATCAAAGACTAGGAAGGCTTACTAGTCAACCAAGTGCGTTATGTATCACGAAAGGAACATCTGCAACTTTTGTTTACCTATTCACCTCTACAGCAATTGCAGGACTTTAAAATAAATGTGTCTAGTTCACAGAATTATTAGTACGGCTATGTAAGTCAAAGACAGGTTTAGAAAGGTGGTTGCAGCTAGAATCACTTATGGAAATTACCTAATGAGTTAGTTTTGAAATGAGTTCAAGAATAAAAAGGATCGGTTCGTATAGAAATTGAGCCAAGCAAGCAGTAACAAAATAATTATAAAACTGGATTTCTGCGAATAAATGTTTGCAAAACGACCTAATAAATGATATGGAAATACATTCGGATAGATCTTGAAAACTAACTTTTCTGCCTTTCCTCTACCTGTGGATGACATTTTTGCTTTAGAAACAAAAAAAGACAGTTAACGTTGACGCTTTAAGTGCTCGCTTTGTCCGACAATTTGACGAAAAATCTGTCTCCGTGAATACTGTCTCAGATCTGTAGCGTGATGTTCGCTACATCTTAAAGATGCAATTCGACGAAGTCCACCTTCAATTTGCGCTTCACTCCTAGGATTTTTGTTGACGCTAAGTCTAAATTCTGTTGCAAATCTGGAATGGGAATCGCGCCAAATTCTCAGGTGGATCAACGCATGTTTGCTTGAATCTCAGTGAACAGTTGCTTGTAAACTATTTTAAGCCAGCAGGCTTTTTCGCAAAAAAATGGAAGAGCACCGTACTCCCTTTGTGACAACGGATGATTAGCAAGGCCGCTTTGTAACTGTCACAAAAATTCATTCTACGGCAATTTCCTCTGCTTTCTGAAATGAATCAAATATTGAAACACAATCACACTGAAACTGATAGAATGTTCAACTTGATGTTCTTGTCATAAGAAATAAGCTGTGCTGATATGTTTTATGTCCGTGTGCCAGTACACTGATAACCACGATTGGAAAAATATCTGTTTCTCACAGATTCCATATTTCGTGTTCCACACCACAATAAAGGAATTATTGTGTCGTGCAGAGAATGCCATGCTTATCACAGACGCGGATAAAAATGGGTCATATTACCGTCTATCAAAAACCGTTGTGCATTTTAGAGTAACCACCGTATTTCTGTTATAGAGCTATGCACCCGTTCTTCTCTGTCGTTTATTCCTACCTTATGCGTCCCTAAGTACAAAATAACTAACCGAACTTTCTACCCGGAAGAAGTAAACACCGTTTATTGGAGGCACCGTCGAAATGGTTATGCTTTTTGAGGACGGTGAAAGAATCTGAAGAACGCTAGAGAAATACGGAACGGGCTATGAAAACCTGCTGTAGCGCGGTATATTTCTGGGGAACTGTACAGTTGCAACAGAATAAACCTGTAACCTGTCGACAAACCTTTTAAACAGGCGTTTCGAATACCACCTGGCTCCAAACATGATGGCAGCCGTTGGATAAGCATACGCCAGCCGGATTAACGCTCGCACAGAGAACTTCAGTATCACTTGGTTTAGCAACCTGAAGGGAGTGAAGTGTTCTGTTTTACCTACGACGAGTTCAATATCATCATTCATTTTGTCCACTGTTGTGTCGGCCGTCCAGTTGTAAATGAGATCAGTCACCTCGGCTTGCTGGATGGGTCGAAGATTGACGGGAACGGTTCAGTTTGTCTCAGCTGGACGGTGTGATCGACGGAACCCGAGTTGTCAGTTATTACCTTCCAGGGGCCTTATTTTGAAAGTAGAAATGACCCTGGAACTTATGTTAGAGCGTAACAGGGCTCCAGGCTCACATTTCTTCTTCCCTCTCTTAAAAATTGTTAGAACAGATATATTTCAGAACTTACGAAGCTTTCTCATACAGTTCTGTAAACGGAATCGATACCCCACAGTTTACGCCTATCAGTGTTGTTCTTGGTTATCAGAAGAAGGACCCGAATTCTACAAGTCAATCATAAGTGCACCAATTCGGACTCTGTCACCTCCGAAACAATCTACACCAACATTCTACATTGGATCATTGAACACAAAAAAGCCAGATGTACTCAGGTAGACAGGATTCAAGTCTGGTCGAGAGCTTCCTTGTCACGTTTATATTCTACAAAAGACCTTGAAGCTTTGACACTGGTATAAACAGCCGCGACCTTTCAAAACTAAAATCCGCCGTCGACTTGGTCTCTCATAAGGTTTTCTGTAGCGATTTCCCTTGCAAAGGAGACCGATCTATACATGAAGCTGTTACGACCATTCTATGCTCACATTGTAAGCAAGGTGAGTGTCTATTGAATCTTATATAGCTGGTCATATATGTCCAGTTTCTTCATTTCTAATCAATTTTGACATGGACAGCACTCTTCAGGAATCTAAAAAGCTCGGGGTTGAGTCTCAGCATTAAGTCGTTGACATGAAGCACATAGATGGCGTTTTTCTAACTGATTACTCCATCGAATGTTTATTGATTATACTGAACAAAATATTCTTCGCCTGGGGTACGCTTCGCACAGTTAAATTGCAGGGTGCTACTTTACGACTTGGGCAGACAGTCCGGTTGGGTATGTGGATCGTTTTACTTACTATGATAGTTACGTGTCGTTAGTTGACAGTGTTGTTGATTGAATGTTTCCAAGACCATCAAATGATATATTTGGCTCTTGCCAGTCTGAGCTGTTAAGAGTATCGGAAACTTACGGTTGCCACAGAAAGTACGTGCTGAAATTACATAATTAAACTAGGAAATGCTTACGTATGATCTAATTTTCTTTGTTAACAAAGACAGAGTTTTGTGACAAGGCTGTCAATGTCCTTATACCATATGGTCATGGTTATCTCTTCCAAGCTGATTACACCAAGCGAGTCGCTCTTGTGAAATGTGCCGTTATGTGCTACCTTGTAGTTTGGAAAATTAGAGTTAATCGACTAAGTAACCAGTTAATTCATCTGTGCAATCTACGATAGCTGAGAACCGCTTCTAACACATTGTAAAACGGTAAGTAAATATTGTCTGCCCGGCTGGGGAACTTGTGATTATTTAAATCTGTGATTAAAAACGCTATCCTAGAGAACAGAGTTCCGTTATTACTGTGAACCTGCAACAAAGGCAGATTCAGACTGTCTATGTGAATGTGTTTTTCATATTTTTATCCTCTTGAATATTGAACGCTCCCGGTAAGTAGTAGAAATTTTGGCTTATATAATTTTAACATCAAAGCCGCTGTATTCCCTTAGACTTTCCGCCTGATCCCTTCCAAAATGGCTCCATTTTTACTGTTGTTGAAGTTTGTCAGTAGTGCACATTCTTGGCACGGCCGGTGCTACAACTCCCACCACGCAATCGTGTTGATCATTCTGCCAATGACCTTACAATAGGCACGACCGAGTCATTATCGGTAAACGCTCAGCCAAATTGCTCGATCGCTTCGCGAGGAGATACAGTAGCTGTCCTGTTAACTCAAATTCATCACTGGTGGAACAGGACTTCTCTTCAAATGGAGATTTCTCAGCCTGCCTACTGTACATGGATGTCTCCATATAAAACAATATCTGAAAAGCAAGCAGGATATTATGCTGTGCTGCAAAGTGGCAATTTGCTGTACACTCTACAAAATCAGAGCAACAATGGGAATTGATAAACCAGACGAAGAAGACTAAACTGATTACTTGACCACTGGAGAGCAATAGAGGATATGAACGTATGTAGGTTCGTAATCCACTGATTCTATCGCTCATCCTTAAACGTTGAAGTCGACCCCCTTCCGAAAGCAGCCGGTTGAAAATCATGTGGCATTACGAAAATTTCAATCAGTTGTGAGTAATTTTCAGCTTACATTTTCCATTTTATTGCTCTGATATAAGGCTTTTCTAGTCACATCGCAGACACTCCAATTTTATGCTGTGATGAGTGAATGAATGAACTACAAATGCGTTTAACGATTACTTGTGCGTTCAAATTTACTTGTTTCAAAGGTTAAAATAAAACATTGTCTGGGTACACTCAATTTTACCGATTTGTTGGGTTAAACCCTCTTCGGTTTACTGACGATCTGCCTGACAACAGCTTGTGCACATCATCGATCCACCGAAGCAGACAAAACAAGTTGTCTCGTGTACATTCATGTCCATTCCCGGATGTCACCTGCTTGTCAAACTGTTTGTCATTTTTTATCACTGGAGTGAATTAGTCTATACATGTTTCGTGATTGGGGGCGTCGATTACTTGTGAACCGCTGAGTTGCAACATCTTCGATTACTTTAAAATCCAGAAACACATTTTCATACAATTTCCACTGTGATGACCTGCAGTGATATCCGTTAGTTGTATACTGAGGACTGGTACCGTATAAACTTACGTTACTGAACTGTCCTCAGAATATAAGATTGGCTTATTAGTATGCTATAGAATATACAAACACCTGAAGGCGGCATGTCTTTAGGTAATCTTCAAAACCTTAATGTAACTATCAGTATCACACCTCATTTTGGGTGGGATTTAAATTAACTTCGAAATCACTGTGAAGCAAGAATTAAATCTGAAAACTTCATCATTCAGACAAACCAACTATGAGGACTCCATTGCCATCTTAAAATAGACTTCAAATCGTAGGTTTAGATTTGAGTAGTTCACAATTTTTCTGAAGTGGTCACAACGTCAATTCCTCAAAGACAAAACCTGATTCTCATAGCGGATTTTTCTTCAAAACGCTGAGGACATCCGTTTGTTTTACTAAGTGCCGCCTAGACAAATTGATAACCCCCATAAAACGAACAAAAACAACAGGTTTAATAATTGCAGACGCAACGTTCAGAGGGAACCAGTGTTTGTAGCTTCCCATTAATTGTTTCAATCATCAAATTTGAAGTAAACTACAGTTGTGGACATTGAATAGTCAAACTATTTTCGTAAGTGCCGGGCAGTCAAAACTCCCTCAAAGTCGCGATTGTAATCATTGAAATCACTATATTATAACCAGAGCGTAACTGATATATATGATTTTTTCTATAAAGGTTGACAGTTCGTTCATATTTAATCGGATATTTCGTCAGATACGTTTCAGAGGGTACTCAGCTGGAGTTATAACTCAGCTGGCATTTTTTAGTCATCAGTGAGCTTCTTTGTGCCGACTTGGAGTTTTCCTCTAACACTAGTGGTCGTAAGGCGAACTATTCAACCTACACTGCATCAGACTCATTATGAACACAGCCACGTTCCTCAGCTTTCAATTGAGCTGCGCGTGATAAATCTTCAGGTTGTCTGACCGTTTCAAACACGGCACCATAGCTGACCTTGAGTCTAGCTATCAGGCTCATGACGAAGCAATTTGCAGTATCTCGTTACATTTTATCTCCTGGACAATATTTTTGTTAATGATGGTCTGTTATTTTACCACAGTGTTTTCAAGGATTTACACGCAACATGTTTGCTTGTATGGTACAATCCCTGCGATTGCATCCAGTTCACTGCAGTAATTAATTCATCCATATCATTTATAATCCTTGTCAAACGACCTCCAGTTTGATTGTTGTCCCATTTGGTTCACAGACATTTCACTTTGAATTACTCGAATCGTCACGCACTTTTTCCACTCTATTGATCTAAGTTTCACAGTGGTCGGAAAATGCATGAACATCTTTTACTTTGCAAAGTCATTAGCGAACATTAACATGATGAGTAGTGATATTAATTTGAGATTTACCTGATCAATGGAAAATCTGGCTCGACGCTTCCCCTGTAGACTGCCAATATGTACCTTGGGGAGAACAATAACAAATACAAAAGAGTTAATGCTTTACAGAATTAGGAACTTGTAACGTAGTTGTTTCTCAAAAACGGCATACTGGAGTACACTGGTTTTACAAACGAAAAAATGGACAACTTCAAGATGTTTGGAATTCAGTCATTAGGTGAACGAGGTAATAAAGTTAGACGTCGTCTTATCCTAAATACTTGGCATTTTCTTTGGTTGCTTATCCCCACTGAATAGACCAGCTTACGGCCTATAACATTTCCTTCTAGTTTGCACGCGTTGGTCAAATACCGCAAACGAAAAGAGAGATCATCAGATCCAAAATACACAACTAACAAAGCGGTTTTCGGAATTTGGCAACTGAACAAAGATAGGTTGAGAACTCTAAGTTTTTAGCCTTGTTATGTGATATTTGCACCAGATTAGTGTACGAGTACTCATACAATTCGCATGTAAATCATAGCCATCAATTCGTCGTACATCACCTTCTTTGGATATGTAGTTGATCCATGGTGGAATCCATCTTGTGACCAGAATTTGTCGAGGGTGTTCTGTTACGCCAACGTCATGTGAATTGAAAATAGATTGGCTATTCTGTACTGTAGGTCGGTTTGGTGGACGTGTAGCCAGTTTTTTGTCGGAACGATTATCAGATGGGTATACAGGCCCAAAATTCTTTCAGGCTCAACAGAAATACGCAATTATGTCGTCAGTTTTAAACGAGTACGTCCCCTTGTATTGAGACTACTGAAAAAGGAAAGTTTTTAACAATTTCCTAAGAACCCGTACAAAAACCAAAGGTTTTGAGCCTTTGCGTTGCTTCTACTCTTTCGGACTTCACCCAATGTAAAAATTAGGATATATCTTCGATTGTTGTTAATTTTTAATTCACTATCTTTCGCATGAATTCTGGTGAACTGTGAATAGTTGTGACTTGTATAATCTTTATTTGGTCATTTACAACAAGCGGTCATACAAAGCTTATATTAAGGCGAGGTTTGTATGTTTTTCTTATCCAGGTGCAGCAACCCTATAAATAGGTACTACATACAATTACTAAATTATATTGAGTAACTGGAACAAGAGTACAGTAAACTTAGTTGGGTCACTGGTACAGTGATGCAGCCAGAAACGGTGTTGGTTGGTTTGGGGCATCGGTAACATTCTCAGTATCCATCTTTTCGAATGCTTCTCAGTGCCAGCACAAAAAACGTGCTCAAAATAAACACTTGAATCGACACACCAATTTGTGGAAAAAACCATCACCGTTCTGTAATAGTCAGTCATTATATCTAAAGAATTGTACTAAAGAGTTGTTTGTATGTTAAATGAACCAATCAATCGGTCCATTTATAAGGGCAAATTTCACGATGTATACAGTGCCATCTAACACTGAAGAAAGAAGCCTACCGGGTCCGTTGATTGTGAGCCGACCACATTCTTGCAGTTGCCCGGAAATTTATAAGGAGCTATTAGCGTGCTAATTTAACGGTGTAACTGTTTTATAGTCACATTGTCATACGTTATCAAGGTATCTGCTAGACAAGAAGACTTAAAAGTAACAGTCTATAAGAATATCTGCTTCTAATTGCCGACATTCTTCAACAACCTTCGGTTGAGGGCTGCGTCCTCAATTGTGTGTAGGGTAGGGTAGTGGTAATTCTATACTCTGTTGGCTTGGCGGTCACCTTTAAGTTGATAACATTAATGTTCAATTGAAGCTTGTCGTTTGCGACTGGTACCATACGATTAACAGTTTAGTGCACCACTCTTTTTCAAAACATTCGAAATATATTCCATTTTTGATTAAAGTCTCGCTGTACGTCAGTTTCTGAATAGTAGTACACTTTATCAGAAAGGCCGTGTTATAAACGACGGGTTTTTGTTCTGCATTAGGCACAGTGTTGAGAATGAAAAACTGGGTAATACAACTGATAGGCTGAGCCTAAGAACTTTTCCCTACAATGTAAACGTTTTCTTCAATACCGCATGAATGATAAAAGAAACAACTTTACTGCTAGGATGTTACTAACTAGGCTGTTTTCATCAGTGCAGTCAGATCATAGTTTCAACTCTGTAGAATCACCTGATGCGCCTATCATACGGACTTTTCACCCCCAAGCGCTGTTATTTTGAATATATATCAACGACTCATAAAAATTGTTTACAGCACTTCACTGTTATGCAGACAAGTCGTGCAAACTTTGGCATTTTCCGATATGTCACTGACAGGTCGGAACAGATTCAGTTTTGAACCACAAGATCATGCATGAACAGAATCAACCACTGGGAACCTGCACGGCTTAAATGACCACCTCAGGGGCAACTCGTAAAATGTACACGATCAGTTAGTATGTCTGAAGTAGGTAATATATCTGTTCAGTCCGCGGGTATATCCACTCTTAACAGGTGAACTCGAACACAAATATGACGCATATAGTGGGCGCACTATGGAAACCTCTAGGAAGTTCACCGATGAGGGTCACTGTGATAGAATGTGGATGTGCTCGACTTCTCGTTGTTGTTGTTGCTCGTATGTTGTCTTTTACCAGCTGGTATGCGCCTGTAGTCTGCTTAAAACACCATGGTTTTGATTCTGTACAACTCAGTTTTTCTTCAACCTTTTGTCATTCGCTATCTTATTGTTGGTAAACTTTCTCAAACTGAAAGCATCAACCAATTTCTCCTTCACATTTGAATCGTCCAATATAGATTTACATGCGTTTAAGCATTCCTAACTTCTTGCTATAAGCAAATTTCCTATGATTTCAACGAACTTCCTAACCATTTTTTTTCGCATGCTCAATTCAAATCGATAAGACTGATCGACACATATCAAACGATGCTCAACCATCATTTTTGTCTGACTTCCAAAAAGTACAAGCTGCCTGGATTATTTTCGAGTCCACGTGCTGCTCGAATGCTTGACGAAAAACTCGTCACTAGTGTTCATTCAAAATATTGCCACCGGTTTTCACACAGTTTTTTTTGTTGATATCACCGAGACTTTTGTTACACTCTGTGTCATCTGTAATTGATCTCACTTATACTCAAATCGCCAATACCTTTCTGAAGACAAGCTGGTAAACACATACTGTTTGAATTTCATTCAACAAACGGGTATAACGCTATATTTTTCATTCGCTCTGTACGGCCTAACGCTGCTAGGTAAGTTGGATTTCGAACTACCGGATTTTTGCCATCTAAGGGTTAACGAAAGTGTTTTATTATCTTGACTCCCACTATCCATTCAGTACTATAAAACGGGTTCATGTGATCTAAGGAAGTTTTTCCCTATGAACTCAAACGTAACTGTACTTACCACGTCCACCACGTTGTTGATCGTTTTACTAAACATATCATGGAATAAATGTACAATTTTCATTTCTGAGCCAGTTTTCACTCGCAGTTGTGGATTTTTTGTGCATATGTGCAAGACGTAGTAACAAATCAAATTTTCGTTATTTCAGTCTTCACGAGGACCTCAGTAAAAATAGTCTCGTTTCAAACTGCCCTCTAAGCGAGCTGCTGTTTAGCATCATCACAACCGGTCAGGTTATGTTGAAGAAAAAGCAGGAAGGCAATATTTCCTAGTTACCGTATCAAATCAAGCCACATAAAACGAAACCAATCTTAGACCTTAATGCTTCCGGGGGTCATCTAGGTAAACTCAATCGGTGCAGTCATTCTTTCGGAATGTCGTAATAGGTGTATCGTATCAAAATACAAAAGGTGGTGCGTAATAAAATTGGTGATAACGAAGGATCGTACTGTTGGTTATTCACGAACTACTTGTTAGAAAAGCCTCTGTGTCACACCGTCTATCTTACTGGGAAGACTTACGTTGGTGGTAACTATGCACTAGCCAATGTATGTGTTACTATGAAATACCAGAGTCATGATATACTGTGTAACTAAACTTGGCTGTACAGTGCCCTTTTGGCAATGTTTCAGAGTAATAATGAGTAATATCTGTTTATAGTGGGTACCGAAATCCTCAGCTCTTCATGAATATCCTTCAGGCTCTTCAGGTCACATCAATGCTGATGACCGGTGAATTAGACCGTTTGTTCCTGCCCATCCTACAGGTAAAACCTCCATGATATTCCTAATGACATCAAGCTAAACTGGATCAAACAAATTGACACATTATGCTAACTCCGTAGCTGTGCTCAGAGTAACTTATTCGCCACAGTCTCACGTGATTAGCTGTTTCACGCTACGATCCAAGGGTGTGAGTCAAACAGGACAGTCAAACGTTATGAGTGTTTGTCTGTGTGCATAAAGACTTTAAGTCTGGCACTTACCTTTTTCTCGCTGCCATCACGTTGGACGGGTTACAAAAGTCTGGCACATATAACAAGTTTAGAGTACCGAGAGGTAGTTTACCCAGTTTTACCCGTAATACTCCTAGTGCTTTGTTTATCACTATTGTCATATCCAAAATTACTTAGACCGTTGGAGAAAATGTTCTGTTTCAGATGTTCTTGACAGAACCCGTTCTCCTTAAAAAGTCATTTGTATATATAATATGCAGTGCGAACTGGATTAAATCTGACCAAAATTACATAGATTACCGAGCTCAAAATCATACACTAAATTTTATTTTTATTTTCAATACAAAACGAGGGCTTGGAGCAGTTTTCTGTCTCTGAACAACAACAAAAAGGGAGAGGAAGATTTAGATTTTGCCTTTTCGCTAAATCGAATGCAAAAATTTTTATTTCATATGTATTATATTGCTAAGCCAAACTTTAGTTAACAGTGCACCCACAACAGACTGTAGCCTGAAGCACATGAAACAGATGTGATGAATATACTGATAATTGGGTGCTGGATTATTCTGAAGCTGTCGCATTCGTACACCATAGATACATTGTCCGTGAGTCACACAAACTGATTTTTTTTGTGAAAATGAGTCATTGTCTGTTGAAAGAAGCACATCGTGGTTTTGTTCGGAAGACCTCTTCCACTAACGTGTTTGGTCCTCTCTGTACATGTTAGACAATTTTGACTGACTAAACGAAAGCAGGACTGCCAGACTCTGTTGACCAGTCTAACCGAAGACCGATCCGTATGTTTATCAGTAGAGTTTATTGACTACGTAAGAGAAATTGTAGTAGGGTTCAGAACAGGCATTCTGGATACGCCTTGACTGACCTTGATTTTTCGTTGTACGTTTAGCGAGCAATAAACATGAAATGGTAACTACGTACAGAGGACGTCCAGATTAAGCCACATATCACCATAAGTCAGTTTGGCCTCACATACTGGTCTGTTTCTAGAGGATCTTGCTTTTTGATAGACCCGATAAAGTCAAGTAGAAATATTTTGGGGTTGTCCCAAAATATTCTTTTCTCTTCAAATCGACTAGCAGTTGTATGCTACAGGTGCACAATTTATTTCATAGTTAAACGGATAACACATTTTTCGGTCAATTTTGTCTATATTTTAAAACCATACCATGAATTTTCTTATTAGCTGCTAAGTACTAAATAAACGTAAGCTGCGGTACACCTTATTGTTAGACAGCTGAATAACTCAAATCGGTGCAACAACGTAAATTAGATTTAAAATGACCACATGCACACCAGAACTCAAAATAAATGTTTTCACTCCTTTTTGATATTTTCTCTGCGTCGCTGATGACTCGTTTTTTAATCAAGGGGTGCAAAACCAATTTTTGTACATAACTTCGTCAATTCTTTTTGATACGGTCCTTGTAAGCCTATAAATTTTAACAGTTGTGTTCAGACCAAAGGTTCTTACAGGTTAAGTCTTTAGGTCATCGTTCTGTTGTACAGGCAATATTTATCGAACTGAACAGCTGCTGTGTTGAAACGTTTTATGTCAAGTGAACATTTGGTCCAAGAACAATTTGAACATGTGAATACGTAAAACTGAGCACAGTGTTTCCTTATAATGAGGCCATTATTGATGGAAGTACTCCAAATGTTCAGTGAGCAACCTGCCAAACAGTAGCAACTAAGCAATATTGGGCCCCTTTTATAGTCGTGTGAGTAGCACGTTCACTTAATAAATCTAACAAACTTCACACATTTTCATCTTTAAAACGCAAAACATTTGATTTATCTGTTCATGATGTGTATGTCTGACTGCCACAGTAATTGTTGGATTTGGTGAAGAACAGCCAACTGTGAAGGGCTCTTCTGTTTCCTACTCCTTCAAAAGAGAAATTTTAAATAAGGTCCTATGAGAATCTGTTCCAGATAAGCCAACTTTCATTTGTCTTCTGCTGTAATTTACATTTGTTTTAAAGCCTTGAATTTTGGTCCTAAAAAATTTCTTCGGATGCTTTATTTCTCTGCAAGGTGCACAGCAAAAGCAGTACTAGGCCATTTTGCTATATCTTGACAGTTGAGTCGTCCTCAAATAAGTTGTCCTCAGATATCTAAACCGTGTTCCGCATGATATGTCACTGTGCAATGTGAGTTGGCCGCAAATCAAAACTAGTTATGTGTAATAAGTCGATAATATTCAGGTGATACTTGGCATCTATTTGTATCACAAGGTGACGGTGTAAATATCGCATCCGAAAATGTAGGTTACAGTCTACTTTGGGTTGAGGCATTAGTTTATTTACAAGACAAACCGCCGTCGAATCATTGCATCAGTTGGAGTTTTTTTTTACTATTGACACAGCGTGTGATTGAAATTGTGAAGTTAGAAAATACCTTCTTATTTGAAAATCTGGTCCGTTTTATGAGGTGGCGAATACGAGATTGGGAATCCACCACTGTGATTGTACAGCTGTGGTATCTGGCAACTATTCGTCAGAACCACACAGACTTCATTTTCGACACCTATTAAATCCAAATGCAACCTTTGAATGCTCTGTAAACTAGAGGTAAAACGTGTACCACTGGATGGCTAGATTGAGTCACCGCATCAGACGAATTCCAGCTAATCCATTTGTTGCTATTCTCTTTGCACCGAGTTTTGCGTAAATTCTTATTTTTTTTAGTATGCCTTGGTTTCGTGGGCAACATAACATTAGTACTACTTAAGAAACCTCAAAATCCGTAATTAGAAACCAAAGTAAAATCACCATGTAACCAAAGTCAATTTAACCGCTTAATTCGCGCATAACGTCTCTTATATCTTGCATTCTTCGGTACAGTCGCTAATGGCTAAATTAATTTACATAGTTAATGGACGATTATACGATTGCTTGCTACAAAAGTCCCGAAAATTGTCCCCGAACTAGCACGACAAATGCTCAGTCAGAATAGCATAACTATTCTCGCTGGGGTTTTCACGGTTCTCATTTGTGCTAAAGGTATAGTTAACGAGGTATCTAGGTGGCTTCTTTAACCTCCATTAGTGTTTCGTTGTTGAACTTCTTGGATGTGATCTTTGTTTTTGAGGACTAAGGCATTTATTATTCACAACTCGACAGAATTATCTTCCGTAGATTATCGAGAATAGGTTTTTGACTTTTTGAACCTATTTCACTAATAACTCAGCAGAAAACCAACCAACTAAACTTTTCCATCGATTGCTTTTTGTTCACGGTTATAATTATGGCAACTTCAACTTCGCGTTGTGAGTCAGCCATATGATTAGACGAAAACAATGTGAATGTTTAATTCGGGCAATCAGTTTTCGCAGATGTGCAAAAGAAATGTAGCTAACTCGTGGTCGGAAGTACACTCGAGTGTGATCCAGATTACAACACTCCTGAGGAAGGCCACTCGAGGTGGTTGAAACGTATGGTATTACAACTTGCTCACAACGTTGTGTTATTCTTAAACCATTTATCAACAACATGATAAACATGACGCCCAAGCTGTTTGACTTCATTCGTACAAAATTTGGTGCGGATATCTTATTCCTGAGGTACATATAATCATTAAGGTGCCCATGAGATGTGTGTCGGCATCAAAATACTTTTGTGTAATATGGTTCATTTCTGAATTACATGAACAGATTCAAGCGCCAATCAGGTAACACAAACTAATGACGCTACAAAATCAGTTTGTCCAGAACGGCAACATGTTAACAGGCGTTTTAGTTAGTCTAAATAGGTGTGGCTGTCGGAATAAAACAAGTTACAGATTTAATATATGCTGCAGTTAACGAACAAACTTACGATATAAGCAGAGTGCTAGAAAGAGTCATGGCCAGTAGGATAGGAATCCATGAAAGTCCAACGTGAAAACACGAAACCGACATGTGTGAGTTCCGATGGCTGAAAGGCAACCGTAGTGAATCAGTAAGGAGCTCAGTAAACAGTCGTTCAAGTGAGCCTCACAAATTTTTGAGACATATATAGACAAATGCAAGCCGAGACCCGGTTACGACACAATAATTATTTCATTCTTTGTTAAGAACATAAATATATCCCAACTAATGCGCCCGTTACTGATGAAAGTCTGTGAGAATGCGACAGGAACAATCACCTGTGAGTGATGTTCAGTCTACATATGTTACTCCCGTAGCAACCATTAAAAAACATTTCGTTCACATGGAGTAAAGTTGCACACAATGACTGGCGAAGATAATAAGTTATGTAATTTGGTGTTAAAAGACCCTTAGATTAACTTCTGTACAAAATCAACGAAGAGGCCTAAAACTCTAATATTTAAAGCGGTAACCTCATAGTTTAGATAATTATGGAAGGCAAAAGACTTCTGGACAACTAACTCCCATCATGCGGATAGTGCGACGTTTACCGGATGCTAGTTAACAATGCACACCAAGAAAACCACACGACTGAAGACCAGTGACTTTTGTTTCTGTAGAAATTACGAGTGTTTATTAGTAAACTTGTTTTTTCTGATTGAACCAATGGGAATTTTAATGAAAGCGCTGATAAATGCTGGATTATCCCTCTCCCTACCACACATAACAGTGGGAGCACAAACAAAATGTTGCAGGAGCAGTCATTTTAAGCACGCAGGCATGTAGTTATATCATTGACTATAATCAAACAGGACAGAGGTTAATATGAGAAGAATGACTCGTTAATTTTGAAAATTCTCTATTTCCGGCATACTGCCTTCGATCATTTCATTCCACGTTGTTTGAGTGCTTAGGACCTAATGTTTTGCCTACCGTTCAGAATACGACCATTTGTTGACTAGTTGTGGGATCTAAAAAGTTGTCTAGGGAACATTTTTAAACCGTTTTTATGCTCCGGGTTACTTATCTATTTTAAGCAATATACAGAGAGGTATGATAGTGCCAGTCATTTTTAACAATATATATTTTTATTTTATTAGACAGAGGGTGAATCCTTAGCCCAAAACAAAACGGAGTATTTGAAATAAAACATCTTCTTATAAAGATTACAATGCATATATGAATCACATGAGCCGACTAACTGTGACTGCTCCCGAAGACTACCAGTTTCTTTCCATCTTAATATAGCGGGAGGATACCACGGAAAAGGCAATAATGAAGATTTACTCGAGATTTGGATGTAGTTCTAAACTGTATGCACTGTAATGTAGGAAACATGCAAGATGGTCAAATAAAAGTAGATGTAAAACTTGTTTTGTGCAGTTATTTTTTAACTTGTGATATTGAAGGCAGAATTGACTTTTCTAAATAATCTATATTAAACTTTCCGTGGCTTTTAATGACTGAGTTTAGTCAGGCTAGTCACCGATATGAGAGATTACAGAGAGTGTAAAGTTTATACTTATTTGTGTAAATGGTTTCACGGTTTACACGCTGGTATCTGATTTCAAGTCATCATTTTTGACAAGTGCACCAACAATCTTCTGGCAAAAAATGAAGAAATAAATCATCAAACGCTGATTGGGCGAGGTTACTCATAAATTTCAGTAAACAACCTAATACCAACAAACCACGACTGCGAACAACAACACTTCCAGAGAGGAAGTTGGTTGTAGGCATTCGGAGTTTTGACACAGCTAACCGAAAATGATTTGCGATCCTGTCATTAAATAAATGCTGCGTGATGTATTTTTACTGTTCGAAATGCTGAATATTCAGATGGTTTATGAAACACGTGAAGCAGCTTATAGATACTAACTCACTAGTGAATTATTTGTGTTGTTTATATCAGACTCGAGGAGAGCCGTAGATCAGTGCTGATTTTATTAGCAACGTCTATGAATCTGGTTGTGTGGTTTAGAAAAATTTTGATAGAACAAACACGTACTACTCATATTAATACGATTCATATATTTGTAATATCATCTAGGAATTTGAGGCAGACAGACTTTTCGCACAGCTCCAGTTAATGTTCTTAACGGACTCCAATGAACGTGAAAAAATATGACACAACTAACCTGCAATTGAGTAAACGTCTAAACACTGCACCATCTGCCCATGTTGTAGTAGGTTGTGTAGTCGAAGTTAACCAGGCATGCGTACGTCATAAGTGATAACATCTGAAATACCATTCATGTACTCCGACCTGTGTTATCATGCATTATACTTAAAGTGACCACTGGACGATGGGAATCTTTTTATTTCACCACACACTTGTTTGCCTGCAGTTTACATATTGAAAAACGTGGAAATAAATTATGGAGAACCCAGTGAATTAATTTTACTTTCTTGTCAATTCATCTGTTTATAAGCGCTTCTACAAATCAGGGTTGCTAAGTCGTTGCGTATTATCCCTTTTAACTGAAATAAATGTTTAATAGAATGACAGATACAGAATGTTGAAGGGTTTTTCGATTTCTTTCATTAATCTGGTTGGTAAACTTTTAGAAAACACTACGTTTTTGCACGTTTTGCCCAACAAAATGGAGTGATACGTATCTTTATACGAATTATTTAAAATGTGTATAAACTGTCTGATTTGGATTCGGAATTTGTGCAGTTTAAAGAATTGTAAGACATTCTGCGTATACCACCTCGTTTTGTAACTGAAAATGCCCGCCGGTGATGGGAAATCCAAGTAAACTTATGCCATCCACGTACCTAATATCCGCCTCCTTAGTATAGAGCAAAAACAGAGAAACAGGTTTCTTCACTACGATGATCTAAATAATTCAAATAAAATGTGGCGACAAAATGTAAATCCGAACAGGTTACAGTCAAGATTTCTTGTGGATTCTTACTCTTGATATATTAAACTTTTAACATTTTCAACCGGAAACGCAATCAAAAGTTACCATTTGCCGTTAAAAGTAAACGGTCGAATCAGTAATTAGATAGCCGAAGGATTATGAGTGTTATGCACGTCAAAAATTCCTAAACAAATATTTAATATTCTGCTATCTCCAGCTTAGCAGAAAATATTTTAACACAAATATATACCATCTCCAAATTTCTGGTAGATTGCAGGCTGCTTTCTTCACCCCGCCTCCAAGGGATATTGACGTTGCCAGTTTATTTCGTTCGATCTTGTTAATAGTGAAGCGTAATCCAAGAAGTATGAGGTGCCAATTTTTTATCATTTGAAATACCCTTCGATCAGGGGTTTTCCACGCAAATCTGCCTGGCAAAACAGGCGGATGTTGCCGCTAGTGTGTCACGCTCAATAATCTTCCACTGTACTGACCAACTGCGAATAGTTCCATAATTTTGTACCTCTGTCTTCTCAATGAATAAGTGAAATATTACCCTGTAAGAATTTATCAGCTTGTGATTATGCCAACGTCGTCCTTATGGGTTATTATTTCACTAGACGTGATCAATCATAGATCTACTAGAGTCTGATACAAAAATAGTTTAATCATCTAGATAGCATAAACCAGGTACATACCCATTAGAAGGATATGTATCGTTTTACTTTGCGTTAGGTGAAGACTAGACGGTATTATATTTCATGCGCCTGACATGATTGATAGATCAGGTCTGAAATACATTCAACAGTTCTAAGGTTATTTCTCAATAACCGCTCACAGTCATGTCACACTGAGGCGCCATTCAGAGTTGGGCGTTTGTATTCTATTACTTCGATCAAAAGCCGTAATTAGATATATTTATAATATCCGTTTTGCGGCATTGGTTCTACCGTGGTCCGAAATAATTCAGCGGAAGTTTTTTCGGAGGTATATTTATCTAGCGAAAGCGGTTCCAGCATCCTTCGGAAGCAAGCTGACACTATTTCATTTCATTCGCCTAGCAGGCTTGATGCAACTGTCTCAAGCAGTGTGAACAATTTGCTCATGGTTATAGGCTTCATATAGAAAATAATCTGCATAAGATGGTAGACGAACGTATTTCACATACAAAATCTTTGTTTGGGCATATGTTGGCAGAATATTGGGTGCATGATCAACCTTCTAGTTGTCGCCAAATGCAACCCTATCAAACTCCACTTTTGGGCGAATATTTGGGAGCTTCGTGTACGGAAAATTTGGCCCATTCATACGTCGAAGGTGGGATTCTGAAAAAGGCAACATATTTGTCGTTTTCAGGCAACTGATACAGAAACCTGACGGCACGACACAGAGGAATAACACTAGTCCTTCACTAGTACACAGAAATCGTTGTGTAACGCATAGGACTCAGAATAAATGATCTGTGAACAGAAATTGTCAAAAACTATCTTTGAACTTTACGTTACCATACCATTTTTCTTCAAGCAATAGCAATAAATAAGGGTTTTAGTACCAGACCACTTATGGAGTTCAACGTCTAATGTAAATTTCCTCAACTTGACATTTCAACTCCGTCCTAACAACATTACGTTTATCCTTGAAACACTGTAACCAACAACATTCTGTGTACCACAGATGAATAAATATGTGCTTGTTAAGTTAAAAGTAACAATACTAAAGAACACCAGTCTACCTGGAGTTTGAAAACGGTATTGGAATTGTTGGGAGTGTGTTATGGTTGCACATCTCAAGGTGTTCTGTGAACTTGTGATTTAAGAGCAATGTTTCTTTATGGAAAATGCTACACTCAGACCTACAGTTTGTGCGCGAAATGTATGAAAATAACACTCTTGTTAAGATGGCAGTATGAACTTTGTAATATATTCGTAAAAGGCGGAGAGACATTCTGTGCAGGAGCAAGTGAGGGACACTCGATGACTGAATGCATATTTAACTTCATCTCATGGATCGTGTGCAAAAACATCGGCCATAAAATCGCGAACTATTGAAAACAAGCCGGTCATTAATCGCACTCTGAGCGAATAATATAAACGTTAATTTTTACTTTATAAATATACCGTTTTAGCTTATATGCCACATGCACATGTTTCAATTTGTTGTGCAGTTACGTAGCTCACCTCTCCAAGTTGACAGGATCGACTGAGAATTGTAGCCTGCTTTTATCCTGAATACATTATACTGGAGTGTACACTTACATTCATATCAGGAGGTGGAAATTATATGTTACTTCATTCCCCACACTTTGCAGCAAACCTTACGAATTATCACAAAAAATAGCCCCCAAAGAGTGATACTTACATAATGTTCTGGTGGCGTTAAAACGCTTCATTTTCAAGAGACTTAGATATCGCTAAAAGTAATGGTTTTACGGCACATTGCTCTAAAGCTTTTCGGTAAAATGAAGATGCATGTAGGTTTATGCAAGTTTAAGTGGATTTCATGCACCTAGTAGAAGTGAATTAGTAAAAATAATCTGTAAGCAGGCAAACGTCAAACACGTAGACTTGTTCAAAGTATGACGAATCTATTAGTATTCTTTAATTCACTTTTAGTCTGATTCTGTCAATCGATAAACTGAATAAATTAGGTGGGAAGTTTGCTGATGACCGAAGTTACTTGTCGGTTTGGAAGGAAGAAGATTAAGCGGTGTTGATATCAATATAAGATTAGTGTTTGAGTCCCAAAACCTCCGCTTTGTCTGCACAGAGTCCAAATAGTATATTGTTTCGTGAACCGCGCAGGACCCACGAAGGAATGCTACTGGTATTAATGCAGTATCTACTGCAAATAATGTGAACCACTTAACAGATGGTTTCAAACAAAATTTCGTGTCTAGTTCAAGGACATATCAGTGAATTCGTGCGTTTTGTGCACCTTACTATATGCAATAACTACAGAGGTGTGTCTGCACTGGGCGAGCTCACTCATCATGCGAAGGCCTGAGTCACATTGGCAGCAGTCGAATTCATTAGCTTCAACCGAGGTTTCACTAATCCCCTTAAGGTTTACGCCTACCGCTCAGGAAAATTGAAGTGTCGCTTCTCCAGAAGTTACAAATTTTACAGCAAATTTTGACCCAAGCAGCACACAGCAACATGTTTAATGGGGCAAAATGGGGCTTTGTATATAAGTGGGCTTTTCATGGTAAGTACAAGACATTATCCTATGCCGTATAATTCTTGGAATGACTCTACTTTCGTTGTTGATGTCAAAGCATACATGCTGTTATGTCTGAATTTCTCGTTTTGATTTAATACATTGATTTCTCATAAACGCTTACGCTCAGCATGGTTTGACTTAGAATGCTGACAGGTTGTCATGATGTGGTTTTCGGCTAAATCGTGTTTTTGCGCAATATTGATTATGTTCAACAAAAGATAAAAGATCGTCGTTCGGTGTCAACTATTTACCGAAAATGTAGGAGGTTTATGCAACGTTATTTCGTCGCTTTGTTCTTTGTACAGTACTTTTGTTTCGTCCGTTTTATTGTTTTTGATATCTTCCACTCTCCTTAAGTTCACATGTACACTTGATGTTTAGTAAACGTAAATCGAATGAAGCAACAATACAAAAGGATTCCCTAAGGTCGTGAGTCTTGCCTTCTTTCTGCGTTTTTTGTCGCTTATGTACTGATTTCTGAGCAGTTAAAGGCTAACGCAGTCAACCACTGATTTCAGCATATCTCCAAATTCATTTGTCGTCATGATTATCCCCACAGTTAACCTAGAATCTACTCAAAGCAACACGACAGATCGCATCCATTGGAAACCTCCGTTCGCTGTAGTGCAAACCTAAGCAACCCACCTTTACGAACTGTTGTGAGTCATTTGCCCTCGTTTTCATCATAATCTTGTATAGTGTTTACATCCACTACAGCCTTATATACGCCACTTAGTAAATTGTCCCCATTTTCCGATCTTCCCCTTGATTCCATCGATCTGCTTATTCATCCAGTTGCCGCGGCTTCTTTTATTACTTGTACGGAACGAATTATTTGTATCATCACTTAGTATCTGTATTTCTGATGGAACGTATAATATTTTCTTACCTGTTTTGCATGCTTTTAATAAAGAATAGAAGAATATGTTGTTAGTTACTGGTGTCTGTGTGCAAACGTATGTTTGTATTCAACTATTTGCTTTCAGATTTGGATGCTGCATACCCATTTCCACCATATAACTGGGATCTTAACAATATGCGACGGAAATTACGTGCAAGAGTCGCAAGCAGTACATCATACTGTGCATCGTTTTATTAACTGTCATCATATTTCTTTTCATTTCACATTCGAGTTAACTGAAATACATGTACTTAAGTTACAATTCCGCAAATCAGGTAGGACGAATCATTATCCATAACTGTGTGTTTCCCTTTGAAAACTGCATCAACGTGTTGGTTGTGTTATATTGAGTTTGGTATGTCACCCATTAGTTGCCTTCCGAACATTGGCTATCGCTTGTTGCGCAATCACTGTCTGTTTGTTTATGCACTTCTATCCACATAAACAGCGTCACCACGTTATCCGCTTCATTGATGTCTTCACTTACAATATCTTATTTGTTACCATGCAGATACTCTTCGAATACAGACCATCCATATTGACAATGAAGATCAGTGGGCAAAAATGTGATCTGCATTGTCAACCAGTTGTATGTGAAGAAACCGGTGTTCTGATCTGGACAACCGTAATGTACATTTGCACTGACTGACAAAAAATGTACGTGCATTTACAACCGTTCGTTCATTGTCGCTTATAGTCTTGCATTGGTGGGTCATCCGGTAGATTAGGGACCAGTGCCGACGCCGCGGAGCAATTCTATGGGAAGAACTAGAAGAATGATATGTAGTAGTTAAGAAAAATCGGTTGCGTAGGTAAGCTTTCGCCCAGCAAAACGATTTTGTGGCCAGCGCTCATTTGGCCCCCATAGGTCCCACTAGGGGCCCATTTGTCAAACTTCATTTTTACCCACCGCCAGTCCACAAAAGCCTACCGGGATACCCTAAGGGACCATGTGGGAAGTGCTGTTTGGGGAGTGAGTTCTCAATGAACAGCAAATGTAGACAAGAAAATTAAGAAAACGGTTTGAGATCTCTTTATTAAGTAATTCCTTGGTTAAGCCATAAAGATTTAAAAACCAAGAGTTATCGGTTTAGCAACGTTTCGACCTTCTCGAAGAGATTTCACTAAGCGATTTAGAACAGGAAATTTGCAATCGGGGTGTAAGGTTTGAGATCTCAGTAAATTTATTGAGATCGCAAATCGTTTCTACTTAGATATTTAAATATCTAAGTAGAGACTGATCGAATAACTATAATATGCAAAGCGCAACGAACTTAGTGCGAATAAATTAATAAACCTTTGCTGTCACTGCACACTAAGCTTCCGATTAAAGACCTATAATAAATGTCATAGAACTTGCATTACACATCATGACCACAAACTAAAACAATGTAACTATTGAGGATCAGGATATTTCTCACAACAATGTGTTCCATACTTCACATCTCAAAGGTATAGTAGTGAAGTAGTTCAAATGTCTCACGTGTACGAGTACTCAGTGTTTGTAAACTCAGTTGTAACAGCGCAGTCACAATTGCACACTTAAATAACTTAATAGAACAGTAACTCGGCAATCACTCTATTTCCGGACAAGAGACGTTAGAGATAAGCCTAACTGTCCACCCAAAGAAAGTATTTGAGCCCCTATTTTATCTGCTCAACCAAAAAGAGTAACTCACAGGAGTGAAAACTAATAACTGACACGAAATACCGCAATTTGTGATAACCTTGAGGAATAGTGCTTCATCAATCACTAGTTCACTCTATCTTCAATGATTCGGCGATTTAGCAATTAATACACGAGTTCTAGGTAGGAGGCACAAGGTACCTGAGTCCAATAGGTTTGACCTGTTTGATGTCAGGCAGGCGTCTTCTGAGACCTGCGCGGGTAACTCGAATTTTGACTGAAATTGTTGTACGGTTATTGTGGTTCTGTTGCTATTGACTTTGGGTGATCTGAGTAGCAGAATTTCTACGTTTTCCGTCGTCAGTTAACGTAATTATCTTCTTCATTGTTAAGAACAATTTCGGTTTCAGCGAACAGAACTGCTAGTTATCGGCCGATCAGTCTCACTAGCATCCCATGCAAGGTAATGGAGCGCCTG
>LUCH01002833.1:57872-68692 GCA_013368495.1 Paragonimus heterotremus | reverse complement strand
AGACTTTTGAGTCAGAGGCTCGGGGTGGTGTCCCTCAAGTCAACCCGCTTCCGCGGCATAAACGACCGGGAAGTATCAGAAGTTATCGTTCTCTCGACAAATTTTTCGAAATTGAGTCTCCTCCAGATTTTCTTAGTTTTTGTATGGTCCTTTTTCGGAACCTTCGAATGATACATTCTTCAGCCTGATATCCGACTCCCGAACATGCTTTTCACAAACCTTCCATTTTGATTTCTCTTTCTAAACCCAAAATATTTCAACTTCTCTAACTCAATCTGTATTACAATTCTCCTTTTTATCATATTCTCCGTTATGACAAGAAGGCAGCTACAGCATGGACGGTTTACTGTTATCACTAATTTTTCAGTAACGTCCTAGTACCTGATTCGGATTTGAAAAATTACTACGGATGGCTCGATTCGGTGTGTCATTCATTCAGTCAACGGCAAACTTAAACATTTGAGCTATCAGTTCCACGCTGCTTTAGAAGGTGACGTAAAGGTTTTAAATACACGCGTATAGAAATCTGAGAGGCAAGAGCAAACGATGACATTATCGGTTAATCGAAAAATGGTCCGACACTACTGAACAGAGCCAGGGAATCCCAAGTTTCACAACAGATTTTTTGTGAACACATAAACCATATTTGAACCGGTTTATCGCGACGGCTTCAACAAATTTAAAAGACCGTAATTTGTAGTGACAATTTTTGTGTAGGCTGAGACCAACTTCATGATGTATCCCGTTGAAAAGGATGTTATTCAGTCTACAAAGCTGAGATCTCGCAATTCACTATGGCCGCCACATCAGCCTATGCATTTCTTCTGTGCAACCACTCGGATTGTGGTTCCTTTGTTCCTGAAGTTTAGGATCGTTTTCCACAGTTACCTAAGGAGTGGTGGGCACAGTATGTCATGACAGTACATTCGGGCCGTGTGGTAATTTAAATTGCAACATATCTTGAGCCACAATGGCTTCAAAGTAATTTTTGTGGACAAGATGAGCTACGCGGATGAAATATCATCGTTATGAGCGATACACGGTAGAAAACTATTGCCTGATGAAAGACTGTCGTCATTTGAACCTAATTCTTATGTATGTAAGAGGAGTACATATATCTTTCACTCACTGATCGTTCATCGCTAGAGTTATATCTTTCTGAGACCCAAGGAAGAGTTTCATTACTTCGATAGACTCTGATAATGTCTAATTCACCTGAATGGTTGGTCGATATTGTAGAGCCATCTATCCAGAGTTTCGATAGACATCAAGGGTCAGCCGTGATTTATCGATGAGTTAGACCAACTCAGCCTGAAGAACGAATATGCGTGCCCTACACACTGTTTGGTTTCCTATTATCACCGTTTTCCTGCGTGAAACTATTGGCATGTATAACCTGGTAGTAGTCTTGTAAAAAGTTTCTTTTTCGATATCGGTAGACTATCTGGTGACGGTTTTTTTCTTTACCGTCGTTTACTTCTCAACACAGGCGGCGTAGGTAGACTGATAATTCAGCAGTGGGTCGTCCACTGGGCTCCATTTCTGGCTAACGCTGTTATGACTGTGATAAAAAGAGAACCAACTGATGGTATTCCGCAATTGTTCTACTGCATACGCTATGATAACTGTATTTTAACAGCACTGTTGAGCAACGCCACTCGATGTGTTTGAAACATTGAATATGTTTGGACTATTTCCAAAAAATTTATCTCGCGTCTCCACAGTAAATATTTCAACCTCATAGTGGTATGTTATAGATCCGTCTTAGCTGAACCTTTTCGTTATGCAAAAGAGTGGTAGGTCAATATAATGCAGCGTTTGGTCACACAGTTGTGTTGCACGAGAACTGCAGCTACTCACGATGACCCAGAGGATGATTTAACACTAGAATCGTTTCATAAAACGTCAGCAACATGAGAACCAGAAACAGTAAGAATAGTGAGATGGCCAATAAATAGTAAATCACATTCCAAAAGTGGTGGGGTAATGTGAACAGCCCACGGATTGAAGAGTCATTAATCGAGCTTACAAGCCACCACTAACTCTAGTTAATGGAGATCATTCTGTTATTGTCAAACCAGAATGCACACGCTTGCTCTCTTAGTTACGGAAGAGGTTACGTTGACAGAACAGATACGAATTTCACCTCAAGGATGTTCATCAACGAACCCCACAACCCCATGTAGCCACAGCCATTGGTGAGCCTTTTGTTCTCGTCTGTTGTACCACACATCCTTTCAGCCGGCCACAACTTGAAGTTGTCTTCATCCCTAACGACTGTGGTGCGTCATCACAACCCACGGTTGTTTAAGATTGCTCAGTTCGTTGTGATGAATGGATCCGAACTTCTCTTATGTGTTGAAAAATTAATAATTGCAAACCATCGCCCTAACCTGTAATGATAACCATTCAAACCACAGTGTTTTGACATTCATTGTATTTTGGTTGTTAAACTGAAAATCTCCTTGCTATTGGTTTGGTGTTAACTAGCCAATACGGATTGATGTTGGCATTTTGTTTGTGCACGTATTTACTAACCTAATATTAGGCCACAGTCTATATTATTGCACGTGAAGATTACTTTTATTTCGGACACCATTGGTTCTTTCGCGCAGTTACAGCTCCCGCTTGCCTGACTATAACTGTTTTAATTTCCCTGGGTTAGCAATGCAACGCTAAGGTTGAGTAACAGTAGCACCTTCAGATGTACGGTGTAGGTCTTTTGATAAACACATTTTTACCGTGTAAGATAACTTAGAACTTCCAAAAGGTGCAATCATTTCTTCTTTCCACATTGCGTCAATAACTTTACTTATCGCCCTGTTTTCCTAATATCTCGAGGATACCACTGTTAGAGATTTATAATAAAGTGACAGATTTTCTCTCCTTCTACAGAATAGTTTTATGGACTGGCCCAACCTTTATGTTACTCATTCGTTGACCCTCAATCTTTCCATGTGTCTGGGTATTTTGTTTTTTCCGCAATATCAGTCGTTTTCTTGATTTTCCTCCTGAATTCAGCGCGATTTCCATGTGGAACGTGCATGTCGTCCTTATTTCAAATATTTGGACGCTATTTTACATGACTACTTTATCCTGTCACTTATTTTCGCAATCCGCTTGCATCGGGTGAAAAAAGTTGCTTACTGTGCAACTTCAAAGTTTTATCTCTCTCTCTACTAATCATTACTGCATACATCCTCATCTATCGTACTGATCTATTGCAGGTGATGATTTTTGTTGCCTTCTTTCACAGTGATTGCTTGTACTTGTATAAAAAAGATGTCACATCATTAATAATATGAACCGAGTGTATTGGCGACAAGAATCTGTCTGACGAATCCGTGTTATCGTCGCGTTGCATTGCGTTGCGCGTAGCAGCTTTCTGCTGGAAACCATCCTAATTTAAATACTTAAATTTTTCGATGTGATTCAACGCGAATTGTCTGCATGTGCTAAATGTTGTAATCAGTCCCTGTCTTGTAGACTTTTTTTTCGAGTGTATTCTGCTTTGGAATAAGTTTCTTGATAAACTCCTTGTGTTGGTCTAACAGGTATATTTTGTGTACACGCTTTTACCTCCGTAACTTTATATATTATGTGAAATGTATATAAGTTTAGTTGACTTGATTCACAACATTCGTGCTTAGTTAAAAGGTTCTTACTGTGTTGTTGATCCATTACTTTGTAGTGTATCGCTGATTTCTTGTCAGAGAGTAGCGCTTTACCTGTATGGTTACAATGCTTCGAGATATTGCTCGATATTTCTTGAATGTCCATGTTCTTCGCTGCTTCAATTTTGATGTAAGTATCAACTCATTACCCGTTAACATCATCGCCATAATCATCATCATAGACAGCAATATATCAGTGGTTTACACTGATGCTTAACTGTCACACAACCACGAAGGAAAAAACTCTATATAGAAAGAGAGAAGAAGGAAAGAATGAGAAGGGGAAAGGGACCTAACGACTGAAAAATACCGACGTCTATATTCAAACATAAAACATCAAGACGCCTACACCTTGCAAACAAACAACCGTAGAAATCTCAATAGAGTAAATTGCTAGAGGGTTTGGTATTAGTCATTATCAACTTTCGAATACCATGGAAGTTGACGGTTTTTGTTATGCAGAAAGGGAGACTTGATACAAAGGAGGATAGATCAACTAGGTGAATGTGACTAGATCGAATCTTCTTGACAGTAATAACGAACACGTCAATAACAAAAGCAGCTGCGATGAAAATGGAAGTAAAAATTAGGGATGTAATAATAAGTACACGATGCATTCGTCACTTGTGATATCGCATGGACATCCGATTGTCCATAAACGGTATACAGTGTGTGCACGCGATGAATCTTGCTATGAGTATCAAGCACGTGCCCATTCAAGCGGAAGGTGCACGTAAGCTTTTGGTATTCCATCATCATTATTTTCGACAGTTAACATGTGTGCCAAGTTGGATATCGGTAACCGAGGCAATAAAACTGCACAATCTCCGCTGGTTTGTTCGAATACTCCTTATCTGACAAATCCTCTTTCTGACATTTTGGAGGAACTGCAGTATATTGACGTGGTCTCGGGTTATGGGGATCTTTGCCACCCTGCAAAACAAGGTTGCTAAGTACTGCCCACCAGGTTGGAATATACATGGCTGTTGAACACGGCAGTGTCACAGTCTGTGGTGAACCTCATTCATGAGAGTTGTAACTTCCCTTCCGTACCCTTCCATCATGTTGTCCTCCGGTCTGTTTATGTCGTGTTTGTGTTTATTCAGTAATTTGTTACTTCCTGGACTACTGTTTGGATAAACGATAACCCTAGTCCCAATACCCTAGATATAGCTAAACCCCGAATATGTGTGTAGTGATTACAATAATCAGTTGAAATTGTGATCCTGAAAGGGTTATAGTTTGGATATAGGATTACCTATTGATAATACTGAGAGAATAATAATACTGATATTCACCTACTTAGGCATCCTCTCAATTAATAATAGTTCACTCTCCTAAGTGCATTCGCTAATCAGTTCTGTGTAAATCTTGTTATTCTTCTCGTCTGGAACCCCAGTTACTCATCGACATCGTTAATGCTAATGCTTATGTATTGTACATAGGCGACTCACGAAGTCTCCGGTTACAGTTAAACTACGTTTTCCAGCCTTCACACAATAAACCGGGGGACGACAGAGATGATGGTGACTAATCGAGTACATCGGTATGGATGTCATTGTTGGTGTCTACAAATCTGTTAGTTAATATAACGAGAGACGATGAAAGCCGTCATATTACCCTGACCTACAACCGGGGTTTTTTGCAAGGTGTAAACATGCTGATGTTCAGTGTTTGATGGTTTTGCCAATCAATTTTCAGCTCTTCTTTATTTTATGATTAACTCAAGAGCATTCATTTCATTTCTGTTTTTCTTTTAACGGTTGTATGACAATTAAGCGCCATCATGATTGGCTGGTGAAGTTTATGACGGTGAGGATGAGGATGGATGCGATAATGACAAGTGTTTACTACGTAGTTGTATAACAGGCAGTTTCGTTGTGAGTAGTATACCATTCACAGGCGACATTAAGAAGCAAAAGAACAAGCTTCCAAGGCCAGGAAGACGACGGATCAGAATAGACTATCGGAATAGTGTGTACGCGTTATAGGAGAAGTGCCACCAGGGCGAATGATAACGTACTGTCACCTAATGTGTGTAAATGCACGTCAGCCGTGTAAATGAGTGTACGCGTTTGTGGTCCCATGTTTAACATGACCCGTACGGGAGTTCGTGCAAGAAACGAATTTGCAGGCCAAGCGTCTTTTATGGTCACATCACTAGTAGTGGTACAGGATGGCACTGGGACTTCTGAACGGTCTGCCGATTAGGGTGAGAGACTTTCCGACGAAGTGCACGCTCTCAAAAGGTCGTTTACTGGAAGCAACCTTCCGTGTTGTTCATACCGCCCCATTGAGTTCAGCCAAGCATACTAAAATATCATCAGATGAAGTTATCAAGTCTAGTGTTTGTTCTTTGGTCAGTCAGCACAAGATAGTTAGACGGTTAGACTTCAAAATATTCCCTCCAAATGCTGTGCTAATTAGGCCGATTTTTTGTCCTTGTGTTTTAAAACAATACTTAGGAGAAATAGCCCTGGTTGATCAGTGCATGATCACGATCATGATCATCGTAGACAGCAATACGTCAGTGGTTCACACTGATGTTTAACTTCCACACAACCGTGAAGAAGAAGTAACAAACCCTGTTTAAGAAGAGAGAAGATAAAAGTGAGGGGGTGGGGGACCTAAACACTAAAAATAGCTACGTCTACATTCAAACATACAACATCAAGGCGCCTACATCTTGCAAACAAACAACCGAGCTATTAGTGAAAGTAAAGCGTCATCACTGCATGATGGACCTCGTTGTACTCCTGCTAGTTTACCGACGTAGTTCCAGTATTCAGTCTATCCAATCACATGCACATAGCGAACCACTTGGATTGCTACCGTTCTAGACAATACACCCTACTCTTTTCAACCATTTCTTTCCCGACTGCAGAATCAATAATATTTTCCACCTGTGCTTCCTCTAATAAGCGGATGCATAAAGTTACTGTTCTAAAGCACAACACTCGAAATTCCGAACAAAGAATAAACACCCGACGAGGTCTTATACTACTTACGTGATCTCATTGGGGAGTAGTGTGAACAGCACAGTAGAATGTCTCAAGTAAGCGACTGTTTGTGCGCACAGCATTTTTATCATGGTCGATATCCTACTGTATAGGTAATCCGAAATGCACACTCATCCGGCGAAGTTGTATCATTTGGACTGGAAGTAGCCACATGGTATGATTGGTTTGTACTGATGTCTTCTTCGGTTTGTAGTATCGAGAATTTAGACCAATGTTAAATGTTGAGCATAATGAAGTTTCATCAGAAGTTTATTTCCTAATAGAAATTTTTTAATTATTGTTGACCTTCTGCTGTGTGTCAATCATAAGTTTGTGTACACCAAATTCCAACTTGTTAACCTACGGTTCAAGTGGGTACTTGATTGCAACGTGACACTGAACTGACTGACTTCATAAACCACCTGTCCATGTTTATCCCCTTCATCATTCCCCTGTAAAATGTGATATAAATGTGATGTATTTAGCCTGATGATGAATCACCGAAAACGAGCTTGTTCGCTACGCAGTATTTTTCATGACTACACTGGGAATTTTCGCGCGATTGTTAACCTACGTTGATTGCTACGACTAACTGGACTCTCTTTATACGACATAAGGTTTGGCTGGCCGGATTTTAATTCGCCTTACTGCTTGTAATTACCCCGTATAGGTAAGCCACCGTTGTTCTACTACCCACAGTTAATACTTTGTCTTGCATTTTATCAGTGTTTGGAATCGTTGATGGTCAACACGAGTCATCTTGGAAGTCCGCTTACGGCTTATGCATTCATATTTCCTATGGCTTACTACGTCAACCCTCTGCTGGGCGTGTTAACGATTTTGTGTACTTCATTTTCTGAGTGGCTTAGCGGAATTTTGAAATGGTAAGCTGCTTGATTTAATTTATCATTACCCCACATTCAACTGTTGTTGGTTTTTCAGTTGTTACGTCTATTCTAACAATCTTGGTGGCGTTTGCTTCTTCTTCGTAGTTGTGTGGCAGTTAAGCATCAGTGTGAACCACTGTCTATGGTGATGATGATGATAATGCGTTGGTATTTTCTGCCTCATTTATCTGCAAGTGAATTTCCCTGTTTATTCCTGTTTACTTTATGTGATAACGCTGATGTTAACTGAGCATTATTTACATTTTATCAAAACTTTTACTCTCGGATAAACCTTCCAGGTAGTCCTCTTCGAAAAGTTATTTTTCATTCGAGGTTCATTTTTTCTAGGATTCTTTAGTAATGCATTCTTCGACACGGTCTTCCACTTACTCTTGAGGCACTGACGTTAACCGATGCGCCATTAGCCTCACATTAGTCACAACCGAATCATCTTACCTCAGCTCATTACCACATTCACTTATGAGATGTTTATTTCTTTCCAGAAAATGTGCTGTTAGTTGCACTGTTAGCTGCAATCGAACACCTCCTAAAACTGTGTCACTTAGTCAAGTTGAAACAACAACTGATTGCATTTCTAATGGCTGTTCTACATGTTAAACTATGACATACAATGAGTCACCGGAATACATGGAAGCAGTCAATCTGAGCCTACCCACCAATGAAGTTGTTTATATAACTTGATTGTGTTCTCTTAATTTGCCTTTTTAATAACAGCACTATACGGAATGATGTAGTCGAATCACGATCACTTCAGCCTTAGTGTGTTTAGGCTTTGCATTGACTTTGGTTACATTGTGGAGGCTTTGCAGCTGACTCTGACAGGATAACTTGGGTTCACTCTGTGACTCGCGATAACTTTACAAGAGATGTGGGTTTTTTTAGAAACACTCATTCGTGACGTTCTCACGACTATGCTGTGCTTAGTGCAATATAATAATTCAACAGTTAAGAGTCAACTACACAATTTTCCAGTCTCATGCTTTGTCTGGTATCTTTTAAACCATGTAGTACCATTTTAAATCTTTGAGAATTAATCATAAGCTGCCTTCCGGCGAACCTCATTGTTGTGAACCCTTCTAAATGGTACGCTTGTTCGTCCTAGCTATTGTAATTCGCTTGGCAAAATTCGGATTCTCGTCACGGTAACAGTTAACACGAAAACCTCAGTCCCGAACAGTACTGGGACTGTCCCGTATTCGCCCCCAAGGCAAACCAAAAGACGCATTCAGAATATAGGGCTTTGTTCCACTTCAAAACGTGTGAGACCAAGACGTCAAATACAAAGTACTTATATGATACGCGGTGGTCAGACAGAGAAGGACAGTTGACGGAAAAAATAGTTAAGGTCACTGATAGGTATAGCGGAATAAAAAGTCATACAGGTAAAAACTAGCCAAGGTCACCAATCGGCCGTTTTGAGCAGGTCCGCTAACTAGGACGAAGTCAATCGTTTTCTTTCTAACGGCGGAGGCACCTTGGGACGGTAACAGGGTGGGCGGCGTAACACCCCCCCTTGAAAAATGTTGGATTCAGTCGTAGGACTGCTTGCGAGGATCGACAGGACTGGATTTGACCGGTTTGCAGCACCTGTTCTTCCGCCGTCTCCACCTCATGGGATACTTGAACTCATTGTCCTGCGACTGTGACGTCGGTTCTGTCGAATGTTTGGTTTCGTTAGGACGTTCCTTCTTCAAGTCGAAAGTGTCCAGCAGTATGTCGAGTTGCGCGGTCGGTCCTTCATGGCCGCGATTCCGACGAATCTGGTTTGCGTGCCGCACACATGTGGTTTCGCCGACTTTCACTTCATAGAGGACTGATTCTTGCCGTCGGACGATTATTCCTTTTCTCCAGTTCAGCGGTCCGTGAAACATTCGTATAAGTACCGGCTCGCCGATTGTGAAGTAACGTGCACGGACTCCATGTCTTTGATTGTACTATCTTTCTATTTCTGCATTGCGTCCTCCCCCTCTGTTAAAAAACGGGATCATGATATCAAAGACAGTCCTCGGTTTTCTACTGAACTTGCATTCCGCCAGTGACTTGCCATCGGGGACGTGTTGATTTGGGTTTGTTCGATGATTAGGCAAGACTGTCCGTAACACGACTTGGGGGACCTTTTCCGCTGGCCTTCATTTTGGTGCAGCAGCCAAGTTCTTCTGTGAACACATCCGAGTGTCCCTGCTGAGCTTGAATGTAATTGCAGATTTGGAATAATGGTCCGTCAAATAAGTGCAGTCTGTCGATCCAATCCAATCCAAAGAGATTCAGGTCAGGATTGCGGGTCACGTAGTAGGTACCCCTGATTGGTGATCCATTAACAGCTGCAGTGCACTGGACTTCGCAAATGATAGGCAATCGATTACCAGTAGCGCTTCGGGCCAGTTGGATTGTCGAGCTTATTGTGGGTTTGCCAATCAGATGCCACGTGCGGTCAGAGATTATTGTGATGTCGGATGCTATATCGAGCTGTAGTCTGACCGACTTGCCGTTGATGGAGACGGATACGTACTTTCTGCGCGTCCAGTGATTGTGGTTTCTTGCTGCGAGCACGACCTGTGCTCTTGAGAGGCGGGGCTTGTGTGGCTTGCGGAAGTTCTGGTTGAGCGGGTGATGGCGTTTCTTGAGGCGGCAGTGGTCTTCTTTGTTACCCTGTCGGAGGCAATGGGTGCACCGATGCTGTTTGAATGGGCACTATCGAACATAGTGCCATCCACCACACTGCAAACATGGTGTTGGAGGTTTTCTTCGGCTGTCGCGTTCCGACGTTGATGCAGTCTTAAACGGGACATTTGAGGACACCGTGTAGACCTTTGATTGACTGCTGTGTTTGATCATAGCGGTGTCATGCTTCAGGTTCACTAAGCGTTGGCGTTCAGCAGTGATATCTTGCAGAGTGGTTTCGGGACACTGTTCTGTCTTCGCCAAAATCCGTGTTCGGATATCTGCTTCCTTCGGTGACTGGAGTCCACAAGCGAAAATCAGACATTTGAATTGATCTTCGGTCATTGTTCGAAGCTTGAACCGTTCGCACTCCTGATTGACTGTTCCAGCGTACGTTACCCAGTCATCATCTGCTGACTTCACGAGTTTCAGGCACTGGTAGTGTATGTTAAACAGAGATGACTGGTCGCCAAAGATTTGGGACAGCGTCTGGGTGGTTTCGTCAAAGCTTAAATCCCTTGGATTATTCAGTAAGATAAAGTTGATGTACCGATCGTGTTCTGACGTACCAAGTTTGC
>LUCH01002833.1:47047-57710 GCA_013368495.1 Paragonimus heterotremus | reverse complement strand
CAGGTAAAAACTAGCCAAGGTCACCAATCGGCCGTTTTGAGCAGGTCCGCTAACTAGGACGAAGTCAATCGTTTTCTTTCTAACGGCGGAGGCACTTTGGGACGGCAACAAGGTTGGTGCCCTAACAGTCATTACGTCAGTTCTTTCTTCATCTTAATGCAAGGCTGGCGCAGAACCCAACACTTCGGTCGCATTCAATACAGAGTGTTGATTCCGTACGACGTCGAAATCGATCGGCACCATGTAGCCTATACAACAACGTCTTATCGTCGGGTGTGAACCACAGATCGATATCGATGGAACGAGTGGCTGTCGCCAGCTAACTCAAACCAGACTAGTCAGACAGTTATCCAGTGAAAACAACAGTGAGGACGAGCGTTTAATACAGTCCCAAATAAAAAGAAGGTACTCAAGGTTACTGACAAACACTAATTGTGATTCGTCATTGAAACCTCAATCGTACAGAACCAGTGAACAGACTGATGCGCGATGTCAAGTGAGCACTATATAGTGTAACCAATGCGATCAAAAATGGTGCAAAAATCAGACTGAAAACATTATGTTAAACAGCTATGTAAGCACAGTGTAGCCGTTATACTAATTTAAAAACAGTTGAAGCGGATCGAATTATAGCTTGTTTTCACTCCGTTAATGTGGATGGATACAGTCCAGTTCGGATTGCCAGTTTACGTCGATCAACTCCACACTACCGGAGTGAATACTAGCTGAAATCCAATTAAATATAAATCCCTCGGACACAATTTGTGCTCACATAGCTGGTGACCGAGCTGTTAATAGCATTGACTCGTAACACTGAAAGGTAGGCAGTTTGATTGTACATTCTCCATCTGGTGAGTCCAAACATGGACGAAACTGGTCTTGGAGTATCGGCTTAAGAGTGAGTATCAAGAAGCATTACAAATTTGAGCCTATTTGACAAAAAAACAGGCCAGTAGACGAATAAGAAATGGAAGATAACTCTAGAGACTAGTAAAACAATCGTTGAACCGTCTAAAGCTCAAGGCTTCTTTTGCAGTCAGTAGGAAAACGTCATTAATGCGATAAAACAATGAACAGAAAGTAGCACTTTGGGAGGAAATCGGCATAAATGTCGTATGTAATTCGTAACCAGGTGAGTTAACATCGGTTGCACAATATACAAGAAATTGGTCTTCATTAAGGAGGACGTTTTCTCTATTGGACGACTCTAAGAATTCAGTAGTACTGTTGGAATGTGGAACAGACGAAACGGAAGAGAGGTGCGATCATAACAGCAAAATTCAGCAAATCAACATCACGCGAACAAACGGTCACAATGGGATGCAACAAAACTGACAATGGGCTTTGAAAATGTTCATAAATAATTGAGTTGTTGTCGTTGATTTGGAAAAACAAACTTGAATCACCAACCGCACATTACTGTTAATAACTAATCTGTTTGTTTGGTTACTCTAATTCCTAATATAAGTTTGTTAAACTATAGTTACGTATAGTGTAATGAATTATGTTATCTACAACAGTGTATCATTACAGATAAGCTTTTTCTGTTTGTAATAATGGGATCTGATAAATTCTCTTAGTTCATGTGAAGTGGTGTTGGACAAAACCAATTCGGAATACTCGATTCCTGTCTTCTGAGGTCAATACACATGATCTGACTAACATTTCCCATACAGATAACACCAGCGACCTGTTGGTCCGTGTCAACGACGTCTCTGATGTAATCCGTTTTGTACAGTGCCTGCCGATGCCAAGGCTTTGCTCATTGCGGAAATTTACGCATGCTGTACATAAATAGATCACAGTGAACGAAGCACCGGTAATCTTGACCCTTATCTGACTAAGCAGTTACTGTTGTTTCGGTCACCCACCCATAGTTTTCCGTGCATAAAATCGGTAACGATTTAATCTCTAACTCGTACTAACCAAGGGAGTAATGCTCAGTGTACTCATTCAGACTATCTACCACTCACCAATCTTATGAACAATCCATTACGGTAGCAGTTCACAACTTTCTTCCTATTTATCGTGTTTTACGTTACATTTGTTCGCATTTTTGCACACAGTTGGCTCAGTACTTCGTTAATAATACATGTTTGGCAGCGCCTACCTTTATGTACAATTTGTTTATCAATCCTGGTACTTCGTTTACTTATGTCGTCTGTCTTTTTCAGGGTGTTGCACGGCCATCGACCCTATTGGTGGGTTGGGTTACATGCTGAGCGCACCAAAACGGATATACTCGAACTCGAACAATTCCCAAGCACTTGCGAGACTGGGCCTGGCAGTCCATCAGGACACTGTATGATCACTCTGGCAGGCATGGTACCTTTGGTACTTTACCTACAGCTGTGTCTTCCAAAGTGAGTCAACGTCTGTCAGTTCTTCCGAAGTTTGGTTGAAAACCTAATGCATTATTGAAACTCATACGTCTTTCAGGATGAATAGTCTTTCTTTCAATTTAAATGCTACTTTTTCAAGTTTACAGTCAACTTTTTTAACTGTAACGAAGCCTGGTAGTGTTGTAACTCGTGTACTTAGATTACATTCACAAAGGCTTGTTTTGATTCGAAACTAGCATATTGTGAATGCTTTTTCTCCAGTACTCTCTAGTCCACACTCCACAATTGTTTGGATACAACAGGGGTAACCCTTGGCCAAACAATGTACCTTTGCTACAAGAAGGTTACAAAGAAACGGTCGAAATAAATGTCGGATGAACTAAGTTTCAATGTTTTAACCGAAGACTTATCACTGAGTCAAACACATTTCTGTTTGACGTTTTCAGCCAGTTTCCATCAGGCGGCCAACGTTTATAGATATCTTGAAAATTAGTGGACAGTATGAAAGACACTCAGTTGTTTGATAGCGCCTTTTCATTTCAGCATTATGAACGTACATCTGATTAACATGGAGCAGTATTTAATACGTGTGCAATGTAAATTGTCCATTTTTCTGCAGATTTGTAGTTTCATGCAAGTTGTCGAGAAAAGCACATGCATTTTTGAAAAATGCACCTTCGCACAAGTCAGTGTGGTCCAATTTTGCAACCACTGCTTGAAACGTGCCGTTCAAGTTAACTGGACGCCACATTGAACTACTCACTAAAACACTTGGAATCCTACGTTCACCACTCTTCCAGAGCTCATGATAACGGATGCCTGAACACTAATCACGCGGTCACTGGTTCAAGGCCGATCACCGCGTCTGTTGCCTGTGTCGGCAACTTGACGGTGTTTCGCCGACAAGGTGGAAATTTGGCATTGTTTCCAAGCGTTATACTCTTCAAGATCACTCCATAGGTGAACAGGGGACAAAAAATTTTAACTTCAGCAACCGTTTAAACGTCCACAAAGTTTGTAGCTACACTTATTGATTCATCGGTGACCCACTCACTCTGTACTGATCTCCGAACTTCATATTCACATTGCCGGACTAGGTAGTAGCTTGTGAGTTTATGGAGCACTTTTTTTCGCGTTCTTCACCGTACAAAACACTTCGTAGTTCACACCTAATGCTGTGAAAATAGCATCGGATTTTGCTGACAGCTTCGGGTAATGTACTTGCAACTAAGTGAGTCAGAATAAGTGAATCATCTGTATATCTTCTTGGTTCTTCATGATGTGGTTTTTGCTGATGGTGTGGCAAAATCATCGTGTTGAGCTACGATTTATAAAATCGCAAACATTTTGATCTGTTTCTTTTGTTTGCTAACTATCAACAATATATCACAATGTAAATCAATTTTATTATGTTGTTACTCTCTAGCCGGTATATTTCTCTGTTGACACACTATAAGTTAGTGAAGTAACTAACTTACTTTACCACACTATCACCAACATTATCGATTGTGAATCTTCTTCGTCCGATTTTCCGCTTATGCCTCGTTTATTCTTTTGAATATGGTTGAGATTGGAGTCAGTCTCACTCTGTTGACCTTTTTGATCTACCCTGTTCAACATTATCTTCTCACTATAGCCAATCTACCAGTAGATGTTTCCGGTGAGTACAGTGCTTTTACGTATCTATGCACATATTCATGTGTAACCCAAGCTGTTTTGTGCAGTCTGTTTCCCGCACAATGCTTTTATTGTGTATGCGTGTGCCAGTGTTACAATGTGTGTGTTCATCTGATCCATTGTTTGTTGTCATGTTTTATTTTTATCGTCTATCTGCACAGTAGTGAGGAAAGTGTTAATTCAACACTCATGTACATGAGACTGTATTGTCTGGCTGTGAGCAAGCTTTACCATGCATACAACCTTCTCACAATTGTACCTTCTACTACATAGACTAGTGTTTTTGAGTTAGTGTTTACTATCAGCTATCCGATTGGCTAACCCTTTAGAAATCGTTTATCACCATTTTCGGTAGAGCGACTTAATCTAGTGCTGTATAGTGTAACAATCAACCGGTAACCGGCTTACGCCCTATTACTTCTAACTTCCACGGAACTGAGAGTCTCAATAGTTGCTGTTTACAAATCTAGACACCAGTACTGTATGAAGAAAAAACGTTACCTACTACCAGATTCATCGTGGTACATCAGGCTTTGTTCTATGTAATTGCAAGTACTGTTAATTTTTGAAGAAATCCAATTACAAAAAATCTGGACTTCAACTAGACTCGACCCAGTCACAGAAACAGCGTGCCCAGACTTGACAATCGTCCTACAAGCTGAGCTACGAAACTAAGCCAAAAGTTCAGAAATTTTATACTTGAAATTAGTTACCCATCCAACTGACTGAATTTACCAAGAGGTGCAAAAGATTGACTGTTCAAAAAATATTTTCATCACTGGTTCCAATCCAGCCGAGGTCCAGGTTTTTTTGCAATTGTGTTTCTTCCGAATTATCACGTCTGCCACACAACTGATTAGTACTATCCATATATATGTTTTATCTTTTCGGAGTATACCATGAAGTCCTGGACCACCTTGTTATTCTCCAGTGAATCATGGTCATTCCCAAGATTAACTCTTTGGATTCGGTACTCAACTACGTCGAACGTGTCGCCATTGTAATCGACTGACTGAAGGTGTATGCGTGAAACTACCGTATCTTACAAGATATCATTGGTCGTCCTGCCCTCAGCGATTGAGAGATACACTGATTACAGCGATGATGCACATTACACTCGAGTTGACGATTAAACAGATGAGGCATTGCACCACTTATTGATACAATATGCTGATCTCTAGCATGTTGCTATCAGCGGAAAAGCTTATATCAAACATATCGAAAATCCAGGTTGTCTCGACTACTTATTCATAGTTTTGTGCAGTCTGGCACAATCCATCCCAAACGACTGTTTGCTGTGAACACCAGAAAAATAGTGCACAGTTTCTCCCGTCTTGTTAGATCTCATCAGCACCATGCTCTGATCTACTGCTGCTGATGAGACTCACTAAAGCCGAAACGGTTTTCCATCGCTTCGATTGTATTCCTCGGGACTAATTGTCTGGAAAATCCCCTTTCAATTCATTCTGGGACTTTGTAGGATACTTGCCTGTTCTCAGGCCAACCACAAACGGTCACTGTTTCAGCTTGTGAGCAAGGGAAACACAACAGCTAAGGATAGAATCACCCCTCACCTGCGACCTTGATGTGACGTGGCAGCAAACACATTATAGCAAAAAGGTGGAATGCTTACTTATCCTGGTTAGAAACCGCAGAGAGAGTATGCTTTTGTCTATCGTTTCATTTAATTGATGCATACTTGTAGCGCAAGAATAGTCGTAACATGTAAAAATTTAGGATGTATTTTTTCCGATGATATTCATCTGGAGTGACGTAATAAACGTCCTCGGAATGTTGTGTTGTTTCGCTAGTTCCACAATTGGTTGTAACAAGCCTCTAAGGAGCACAGGGAACAGGAATTTTATCCGATGTCCAGTCTTGCTTCCTTCATTCTACATTTACTTCCATTTGACACCAATTTCGTTCTCCTGTTCTGTTTATCCCCCAGAGTGCTTCTGCTTTCCATGTTGTGTGTACGTTATCGCGGTCGCGTTTTGCTTGTGTCAGCTTCGAAACCATACATATTTTCTTCCCATTAGTGTATCTATTTGCTGTGTCAGTATGATTGTCCTTTTCTCGGCAACTCAATCTCGGCGGACTTAAGTAAACTTTGTATTTCTCATTCCTACTCTGCACCCACCGACTACTTTGTTGTTGTAATTTGCACAATATGGTGATGCCTGCGTTTGCTTTTACCGCTTACTTTCTATTGAACAGCGTACTAAGTACGTTTTCTTCAGAGGTGCTCACAGCAATGGCAGATGCTGATTTCTGGCGTTATCGTTGGTAGGGCGCACATCGACATTTGAACATCGCACAGCTTCCAGAGCCAAAGTATGTTGCTCCAGCTCGAAGAAAAGCGTCGTCTTGTTGACACAATTCACGAACTGTGGATATGATTACTGATCAACCAAATACTTTTCTTAAACAGTAACCTTTAAAAGATTCCTTTTCTTACTAACCCTAACGTTTAGGGAATTGGGATCATCAACGTAATTTTTCCTAATACTTGCACTATGGTAATATTTGGTGAACCAACTAGGTGAGATCTGTGTGGAAAAATCGCACTTTAGTTTTGCACGGGTGTTTTATGTCACAGTTTCCTTCTTGGCTGTGAATTTCGAATATTTTACTTTGTTTTTATTCGAACATTCTACTGTTCGTTTTAATCAAAGTTGTACTCAAACTATGAGGAACGTTTATTCCTTGCGCTGCCTAACTTCAATGGATTATTGAGTGTTTATTTTGCTTCTCGCTGTAGATGCCAAATTTTAGTGCCTATTTCGGTCATCGCACCAAATTTGTCCGTAACTGACCGATTGATTTGCTTTTCTCCTCGTATTTTCCGTTCCTTGTAGTTTTTATCGCGAAATGATGTTATCCTCATTTGGATGCTTCATCTTAGCTTTGGGTCTCAGTCGTTGCTATCTGGCCGCACATTTCCCTCATCAGGTAACTTCAGGAATTCTATCCGGTAAGTGTGTCTGATTCTTGTTTCAGGGCTAGTTGGGCATAGACTAATCTTACCCATTTATTGTCCGATAGTAACGATCAAAACCGGTCATGCTCGAGGCGCGTGCTTTTTGTCTGAACTTACACGTCGAATTCTAGGTCAAAAACCAGCTATCTGGTTGGCCAGAATATCGCCCCCGCTGTTGTACTGCCACAGCTTGCAGACTGGGTATACCGAAAGAGAGGACACTGATGTTTTGCCTATATCTTAAAACTGGTTCAACGTCAGTTGTTATATTTTTCTGGCTACTTATCATTAGTAAGTAGCACGGTTCACTTGTGATTGGCCAAACTTGTACCTGGGCATTACGTTCACCGTCTGACTTGAACAGTTTCAGATTTCACACTCATAAATTTTCCAGCCACTTATTTTCGAAAGGTAGTGCTGCAATCGGGCTGATTTTACCGGCATCTTAATCGATCGCAATCACATTACGTAGCACAGTTCTTTGTTCACGAAAAACAGTCAGTTCACGCCTTTCAAATCCTCTGGTATCGAGTAGTCCCCACTTTAATTCCTATCACCACCTCCCCTGGATACACACATAAAACTGATATCGGCCCTAGAACGTAAACCCATCCTGTGTCCAGAACAGTATCGGATGATATTTTTATGTTATGACCCTGATTTTGATTAAATGAACATAGATGGTTTACTGACCCGGCGGTGAATTATCGAAAAGATGTTCGCCATGCCCTGTGCTCTGTAACTAAATGAGAATTTTTATATTACACTTGGGGTTCTCCATTTATTCAGTTCGGATGCTCTTGCCAAAACTAAAAAGTAAATTATTCAACTTAGTATTTTATTCTTAAACACTGCCTATTTGTGCGCCTTTACTGGATAGTCCGTACAATTCACACATTTTCAAAAATCATTTGCCATCTCATTTTCCTGACTCATGCAGGTCTCCTGTTGGGTTACCTGTTCACACATCTATCGGGCGTATTACATTTGGCCAGCGCTCCGCACCGGAGCACGACATTGACACGCACAGGTCTTGCCTGGCTGGAGCACTGGCTCAAACATCCGGCTGCTCTTGCTTGGATCGGTTTTGGCTCGTTGGGTGTGGCCTGGCTGTTCAGCTGGTGCTTGCAAGCACTGCTCGGTGTAGATGTCAACTGGTCAATCGCGCTGGCTAAAGTTGCATGTCGACGTCCTGAATGGGTTCATATGTCCACCAGTCTCATGGTCGGATTTGCGCGGATTGCCGGTTACATGAGCGGTGAGTGCAATCAGATTATAGGTTGCCTTTCTCTACGTAAGTTACAATCTGTTTGACTTACGACAGTGTGGTGTCCTTAACCATCAGTGGTTAAATATTCTTCCATAGATGGGGGTAACAGCATATAACACAGACCTTAAAACTATTGAGCTTTGAAGCTGGATGGCATTCTGTTCATCTCAAGGACCCACAGGAGTAAATTAAGCGGCTTGATAAACATACCACGAATTTCATCTGCTGTTACCGCTTCTATTGCTGAAAAAGAATAGGATGGATTGGAGATGAATAGCATAGTTGATTTCAGATAGCATGACAATTAATGTGTTTAGTTTACGAGCGCTATTCGCTCAACACAATAATTAGAACGCGCAGGTTTTTGTTTCCAGTTCACTAAGGTTTAAGCACCCAAAATTATATCAGGCCGGTTAATTGATGAACTGGTTTTCAAGTAGCTATTTCTTTCCGTTGCACTAGTCTCTTTTCGGTTGGCGGGCGTGTCTTGTTGTTTGCCTTCCTTGCCTGTACTTTCACTGATCTGCCCCGCAAGTGTACGGTAAACCAACCCGTTCTTTGTTGTTCAATTGTAGGCCTGGCTTTGGCTTTATATTTCAATCCTCCATCCGACCAAGCATTACTCTCTTCGCACACCAAATCTACCACGTTGCTCTGGGCTGTTCTGGCTGTAGTGGGAACAAAACTGGCAGAGTCGATTTGCTACTGGACCATACACACGTTGTTGGTACCCTGGTTTCCAGGTGGCAGTGCCACAGGCCCGGGTGTAATCTTGCTGTTCAGCTCGGTTGTGCAGGCAGGAGTTGGCCCAATCATCACTGCCTGGTTATTACCTTCTACGCTGAGAACCGTATGCGCCAGTTGATTAATATTCTATTTTTTTCCTTCTTAATACGGAAGTGATTGCGTACGCATGATATAAGCGCCCATTAACTGTCTGTCTCCACTAGGACTTGACCACATTACTTCAGCATTTACTTTTTTTCTGACTTCTCAGAAAGCAAATGTTTCAATTCTATTAAAATGTACATTTCGCCACAGTGGTTGATTAATGCTATTCTTTGTTGAACACGCCTCCCGTACATCGGATTTGATTATAAAAAAAGAGCTTCATCCACAATTAAACTAGATGATAAATTTTTTCATCAAACTATTGGTTGCTGACGTGTTTCTTCATGTTTCTTCACTTTCCGTGCGCCAAAGTTGAAGCATTTGAACTGAGTCGGTTATTTGAAGGTTCTGTTTAATGGATCTTGGTTCTCTTTCAATTCTTTGTGTGTTTGTCAAGTTGAACCGTATACCACAAACGCTGAATAACGATGTACATTGTTTTCTGGCTCACTAGGCATATCCAACAATTAGTTCGCTTCTATTAATGAAACGGAGCATAATTTCGTGATATCGTGCTATTAAGTAAACCTTTCAGTTAGCCCCTTTCGAAAAGAAACATCAGACTGGAGTTTCGCCCTTATGAAAGCTCGTCAGTAGTGCATATTCTTGCCACGACCGAGAGTATAGGTCTAACCACGATTTCATGAAGCAATCTTGTGTGATCTCAATGGCACGGCGATCATCCCGGCTGTCTCATGAAAGCATGACCGGAGTTATGATCCGGGCCGATGCAAAGATATGTCCTACTGACGAGCTATAATGAGATCGAAACTCGAATCTAATGCTTCTTGTCGGAAGAGGCTACTTGAAAAGTCTGTGGGAGTGCAACCGCTGCGATCAATTATAGGTGATTTTTAGGGTGTATTAACCAGAAAGTTTCCTGCACATTGTTTTTTTACTCGCAAGTATATCCAGCAGTTTGTTTTTGTTCGTGAGGCAGTGTATGATTTCCTCGCATTGTGCTGTTCAGAGAACATCAGTTAAGGTGAATTATAAAGATTAATTTATCTACTTACAAGTAGTATAATATAGTTACAAAATGTATTCACTGGGCCCTGATACTGCGTTGAAGGAAATAAAAACAACGAATTACATGTCGTTGTCCGATTAAATGTCAGCACCTCGTTTACCGTATCGATCAATAACGGTACCGAACGGAACGAAAATGCTAGTCTAATGATGTTTAAAAGTAAATGATAACAGGGTAGTTTGACAGGGAAAGAATCTGAATCCATCGGAAGTGCACCTTTGCCTAATCTTTGTTTATTGTGGGTAGGTGCGAGTTCCTCTGGATAGTTACTGATTAGATGAGTTATCCTCAAAACTCCGCCTCTTTGCATAGGCTGTCTGTGGTAGAACATTCATATCACAAACCATACTTGTGCGTCCTAGATGTAAATGACAGAAAGGTAGAGCGTGTTATCAAACAGTTCTAACGCCTGACAGGTAAAGTTGTTGTATGACAGGCGGTTTCGGTGTGAGTAGTATACTACTCATGAGTAG
>LUCH01002833.1:0-45997 GCA_013368495.1 Paragonimus heterotremus | reverse complement strand
TCTGGCCGAGCGTCTTTTGCGGTCACAACAAAGTGACTAAAAATGCTCCTCCTGTGTTAACCCGTCAAAATCCCCCAAATTCAATGCAAACTATGTTCACTGGTTAGTTGGTTCAATGAATTCCATAACTCCTACTCACCTAAGAGGTTCTTGATTGAATGGTTGTCGACTGGAGTTTACAGGACAGCTATTGTGTCGCCCATTGACACGGTTTGGTAGTCGGAACACTATTCACACAAGGTCACGACGGGAATTTAGATAGTACTGACCGGTCACGCCGAGTGTGAGGTTACTAACGTTGTGGTTAATACGCTAGTCTCACGAACACCAGGGTCGGAGTGAAAATTCCGGTTCTGACTAGGATATGCACCACTGGTGAGCTCTAATAAGAGCGAAATCCGAGTCTAATGACTCCTTTTGAAGTGGGCCGTTCGAAAGGCTTATCTAAATGCAAAGACTATGGTCGATTGTGGGGGGTGTTCAATTTGAAACCCCTTATTTCACAAAGGACCAAACACTTAAGATTGCCAAAATTCACATAGTGATAAGGTACATCACAGTGACTATCACTAGTAAGAACAGGACTATCGTCTACATAACATGTGTGAAGATTGGTGCTCTCAGTTGAATCCGAAGCTTTATCTTCTCTCATTAGAGGAATGTCCGCTAAACGCTGTTAACAGACTGCTCATTACTACGCCGTCTGATTTTAAGTTCGCATAGACCTCTTTTAGATAATTAAGTGTAACTCAGAGACAATTTCAAATGGAAGTTAAACTTCATGAAAATGTTTGGTCTCATTTACTAGCACCCTGTTGAGTAGAAAATCAACGTCAATCGACTGCACCTTTTGTGCACTCACTAAAGTACTAATGAGATTATGTGTTACTTGAAAACAGTCTCACACATCTATCGTTAAGATTGTTGCTACTTGAGGTGAGACTATCCACAAACCATGTGTGAACTTATAGTACATCGAATTGTCCAGAGCCAGAATTGGTTTCAATGGACCACCGTTGTTGTACAAGTTGTGGCCTGCAAGCATTTATTGGTTTCGGTTGTTTACACTGAATTTTACTAGTGTAACCATGTAATTGCAAAATCTGTGTGTTGTGTTTCAGTCAACCTGTTCGTATTCTGCGCACCGGTTAGCTTAGAGTTTCGCTCATGCGGTACTATGGTGATCAGTTAGCATACCTAATCCATCTTATACATAACCATTGTACTGTACTCCTTGGATAACACCTTCTACCCGTCTGAACTGTTTGATTACGTTACAACGTTCTCATGTCAAGCTACCTTACTGTCGTGTTGATGCGAACTCATCATCAATTTTGCACCAAACCAACTTGTGTTTCCTTGTGCTATGAAGGAAAGCTTCTTATCACATGCGGGGAAATATTTAAGATGGACTCAAGTACGTAATTGATGAGCAATTTTGATGGAATCTTGCAATGCAGTCTCAAGGAAAGCACTTGCAATTGTGCAAGCGTAAATCAAACAGATAACACGTTGTCAGTATTTCTGCAAACATCATTGGGCAAGACTTGTCAGCCCTAACAGTGAGCTTTCATGTCCAGGAAGTGTTCGTACTCTGGTCTTTTGAATTGCGTTTTGGGTGAGTTTCTTAACCCTCTCGAGGTTATCGTTGGTAAAACGATTTTCTTCTGAGAGTAATATGATAAAAAATCGATGTAACATACTTAATTCAATGTGAATCTGTTTCCCTGCTGTTTTGCAACGCGAAGTCAATACATAACTCAATGCTCGAATAACTTTATCAGAGAGTAGAAAAAACGGTACTAAAACGTAAACTGTGCTTAGTTAAACTTTGGCTACTTATGGGTTCGGATCCGGCTGAAGTTCAGATTTTATCAAATCGGCCACACTACTTATCATCAAAACTTACATGTAGTCGGACTTTTTTCTGGTTTTAATCCCGATTCAGTCACTTGACTATTGTGGATGTATGGATCTTGGTTTAGAACAAGTAAATTACGATCTAAATAAATCCTGCATGTATGAGTGATGTCTGATTGAAGAAAGTCATCGACGTGCGCGAATGCGTACACAGTGTCTGAGAGGTGGCTTATCTCAACTGATTCACCTTTAAGTAACAATTAACTCTCAGTTCGGCTGTGTTTGGAGAATCTCCAGCTTTCGGAAAGTTCCTCAAGATTAGCTTCTTCTTTTGCCCGCGTCAATCTGCTGATAGATATTGCTCCATTATCTCAACTTAAGGGAGAATTTTCAAGTGCAGTTCTGAGGGGAATCACTCGAACATTTGAGTCAAATAAATGGTGTTCTCGATCAGACATTTCCGTGTACGATCACACCCAAATCGTCATCACTGTGAAAATTCCTTTATTTTCTCTGTGCATGATGTCATAATGTATTCAAGAAACATAACAATAACTAAGCAAATGCATCCATTAGAACATAGCAATCCAGAGATAATCAGTTGGTCAATTTTTATCTAGTCGAGTGGCTTGTAACACGTCCTTAGTTTTTTTTTCAATGTGAAAACTCACACGATATTGCACAAGATAGTAAAATGATCTAATGGCAAAGTTTAAGAAGAACGTTTTCCTCCGTATGGAAAGAAAGTTGACCCGAGAAGAAAACTGCTAGTCGGTCTCATGCTAATCTCTAACATTGAAACACTACATTAGTACCACAATACATTGGACAGCACAAATGAAGACAGACAAAGAAAATCAGTCGTGCCTGTTTTGTATATGAGTGCACCATGAAGATGGCTGAGCGAACTGTATAGTCGGTTAACTTTGATCTGTTTGCCGATTTAGTAGAGGTGAATCATGAAAAACGATAATGACAACCTGATTCTCTACAATGCATCGGTTACAAAAAAACAGCGACACCTTAACAATAGCAAAGTGTTTAAAAACCATGGTTTTCATAGTAGAACAGTTTAACTGTTCAAAATAGACTACCATTTCAGACTTCACAAGTTTAATCGATTTATGAGCATACTAAATTAGTTTCATACATGTTGTCTTTCAATTTGCTAGGTGGTCTTACAGGCAATTAAGTTTGTAGACTTTTATTGTGCATGTAAATTTTCAGTATTTCCCGATGTTAGAACCATTCGGTTATGATTATGTGCATTGTGGAGGACAAAAGTGAGTAAACAGATTCAAACACATATTTTCTTCTCCCGTTTGCCTACATTCGAAATAATTGTACCCTATGTTATGCTACTCCGGTAATTTTATCATTGATCAGGTGATCTTTAATCGCTAAAAACATATCAAAGTTAGAAACATTGAGTACCCTTTAATCATTTGAATAGAATAGTCAAAAGACACAGATTACGACAGGAATTCATTTCGCACAATCTCATCAGTCGTAAACATGTGACTAGTACGAAAAAAACCGAAAAGATCTAAATTAAACGATTGAAAGTTTTGTTTTCATGCTAGTCACACGTTTACGACTGATGAGATTGTGCGGAATGAATTCCTGTCGTAATCTATAATTTCTGACTGTTCAACTCAACTATTAAAGTTGGTGTATTTTATGAACTGACGTAAATATGAGCAAATTGAACATCATTTCGGTCGTCACCAGACCTGTCACCATACGTCACCAGACAGAGAATAACAATTCTGTAACTAATTCGTGCACCACTAGCCTATCTATGATGTATATAAACCTTTATGGTTTCAGTATTCGGTATACATTCTCATACAACTGTTCACCTAAAGCATAACGACAACTACGCACTCTTAGCACACCTCGACAATGTCACATCACGCTCGTTTTATTACAGAAACTTAAATCATCTGGTTCGTTCTCAACGATGAATGCACACTAAACTTCCAATTATAAACTCAGTCCTGTCGTCTTTGTGTGATCTTTCTCTCCCAACTACTCTGATTCATTCCAATGGAAAACAGTCCGAAGACCTACTAGTACTATCTGTTTCAAATCCACAGAATGGTGTTTGATGGACAATAAAATAAGGTAATCGACCGGCAACCATCATGTATTTATCGCGGACGGTAAACCGTTGTCTCGAGTATATCCCTTAATTTGGTGATTGAGAAAATATGGTATTGGATAATATTTGACCAGGCGCGACTATCCTGTTTGCTTTGATTCATTTGAGTTTGAACTTTTGGCTGAAGGCTGTTCTCTTACTTTTACAATTAATACTGTTCCTCTCAATTGCACACTCATTTCCTTCACCTAGTCAGCTGAGCGACACTCTATTCTGGTATTGTGTTTCACTTAAGACTGTGGTATCGCTGCTGTCCCAGGTGTGCCGGTGACCAACCCCCGTATCACGTATACGCTTGTACGTACGACCACGTGAGTTAACTCATCGTGCTTTCTGTAGATCGAAAAAATGACTCGTTTGACAAACTCACTGGCCTGCATGCAATTTTTTGATTTGTTGAGATCGTTTACTATATTGCGGTGTGTTACACAGTACCGATGGATGGAACTCATATAAATAGTAGCGTGGAGCTGTGGCCATATAGCGGAGTGGACCATACTCAAATTTGTGGACATTATCGAGGTTTTCAAGTAGCACAAATTGATGTGTTTCAGATAAGTTCAAGAAAGGAAAGCCATTGTTCTGGTATCGAAAGTTGAAATCTCTTAGTCATATAGTTCTTCTGATGTTAACTGAAGGAGGTTCACTTGGAGATAACCAAGTATGTAGGAAATTTTGTTGGAGTAAGTCCCATTCCAGATGTCTACTAATAATTGGTAACTGATTTAGTGTTATAGGCTCTTCTGAGTAAAAGGACATTTGGTAGCCAGTGTTTTTGGATTCTAGCACTGACAACAATTTATTCTTTCCAGATACAGATAACCTGTTGGTGTATATGTTTTCTTGTGTGTAAGTTCATCGAAATTATACATTGTAGAGCGGATGGCGGATAACGATTCTAACCGATGATTAAACTGGTCACGAGATGCTTAGTCAGACAGGGATAATTGTCCATTTCACTCAGATGAACAGCTACCGCCTTCTTGTTTCGTCACTACGTCATTTCCTGACTATCTCAAGATTTTACGTAACTTACCGGTCTCAGTGGATAACGCTTGGTACAGTAAGCTTCATCTGGCATGCGGAACAAGTGACCCAATTATGACAAACCGTAAGTTCGTTTGATTTTTAGTTAAACATCACCCACAGTTGATCACAGCTGTCACATTCCTATAAACTTTCCAGTCCGCCCCTTTCGAAAAGAAACACTAGACTCGAGTTTCACTCTCATTAGAGCTCGTCAGTAGTAACTGGAAAGTCTGTGGGAATGCGACAGCTGCGATCATTTGTGGGTGATGTTTAATTTGAAATTAACCAAATCCCCGATTACTCATCAGTAATCTTTGTTTCATTTGTTCATTTGGTCGCGTATCCCAAGTTTTTCGGAGTATGCTTATACGAATAGGCGCGCTAATCGCGTGACCTTCCTACTCGATTTAGGTTATTTGGCGAGAACAACGGTGGTCAAACACTAACTACCCAAATAACGGGACGGTCCACTAACTCAAGTAAACCGCTCACGGTAAAAAACAACGTCGGGGTGGGAACATTTCAGTCTCGAAGTAACGTTACACACTTTGAGGGTTTAAAACGCACTTCATGGGGATCATGGTCTGCACGTCTTCTACAGCGGAACCAAACAAAACACTGTTGAACGTACACTCCTTATCGGCCAGCTTAACGTTCGGGAGAACACGCACACCAAAATAGTTTGAGTTAAGACTTAGTGGATGATTACACACAACAGGAGTATGAGTGTCACAACCCTAGTAGAAACAAAGAGGCCATTAACAAGTCATTTCTGATTAGTTTCGTAAAATTTACATGGATTGATCGTTTCGGAACTGTTACCAATGCTACTCATGACAATCGGATAACACGATCTGCCTATGTCAATCAGAACATGACTAGAGGACATATCAGCAAACAGTATAGGGGTATCAGATGGATTCCTCAAGCACCCTTTCTAAAATACCATGCACGATAACCTTGAACAGATAAAAAGAACCCAAACACTTGATAAACATCACTCAAGATGATTAACACTCTGGACGTTTGCCCATAAGCTCTCTCCCGCCTTAGAGACTGACCATACAATGTTCTGAACCCTGATCAGGCCTTCAAAGTGGTATATCGCGTGCCAGGCAACCCATCAAGAGCGGTCCGAATTAGAACACTTTGTACTGCCGAGTCTATTGGAATCAAGCTGCTTGACCCGGTATTATGTCACCAAAACCGGTTTGTACAGACACTGCATCTACCATGGCCACGAATCAACCGGATCGATTGCCAACCTGCGCGGTCAAACCAATGGACAAGCGTGACGTAACTGACCAATCAAACCATCGCCAACTGACTGACCAGTGACCTAGTTTCTCTGTAATCAGTCTGATCGATATATCGATCTAACTCTATTAACCCTTCATATAATTGTACCGGCCTGAAGATGAATTATTCAAAACATATGTTCGCCTATATGTCTTTATTCCGAATATAAGTTTGTGAACATTTTCAGCACCTCCCTGGGGAAAAGACGAGTTTGAAGTGCTTTGCGGGCAGCGAAGTCGAAGACATCCTTAAGGTCCATTCATGCCAAGTAAATAGTATAATTTATTTAGTCCGAGCAGTGAATTTTCAGCAATTTATATGCATCTATCTTTACTAATTGATGAGCAGTTGACTTAGTATGTTTAAGCCGCGCAGAAGAATTGCGTCAAAATTCATGGACGACTTGAGAAACAGAATTAATCTGTTGTAAACGGATAAACTGTGCATTCAGTTTCTTGGTGGGTTGGAGAATAACAATAATTGGTTTTCGCAGAAGTATGAATTAACAGAAGACTAAAATCGGATGCTCGCAAACTGATGCTTGTACTTGAGCCTAGTTGTGAATACGAAAATACATTTGAAAGACTCGGAAGTAATAGTTTTGGTTATTTCAGATCTATCTCTAGACACTACGTTTTCGCAAGTTGTAAAGTGACAACAACGAAACATTTAACGAATTGGTCATAGAAAATTTTACCACTGCTTGGTAGATGCTTCAAGGATTTATTGAATAACACAAAACCTGGAAAGCAAACTAGTGAATGGCATATTCAGAGGGATAGAGCACACAGATTGGTTAATGGATTGAATAAGTGACGTACAATATGAAGGTGCTCTACATATGAATAACAAAAGATTATACTATTCCTTCGATGAAAATGTTGTCAACACTAGATGAGCACATTACACTGTTTGTCAAAGAACTCTCATAGACTGGACAGGATGAATTTGGGAATAAAGATTAGCTATTTACAGCCATAAAAAAGTTCTTTTACGTTTGTTGACTTCCGTAACTGAATACAGTATGTCAATAGATGTAGATGCGTTGCTGCAATCCATAAGAAAAACATACACGTACAGCATTATATGCTCCGTCAATTGATACTGAATTGGAATGAGTTAGATAAGTGAGAACATTACCGATTATATACAGACAAAATGGGTGAAGCTCACAACGTCTGTTTGAGTCTTCATCGTCATAAGAATTATTTTCTCAATTTTTTCAATGTAACAGACATAAATGGAACGAGGAAAGATTTGTTAGTTTGTTTTTAAGAACTTCATGGGATATGAAACACTGAGTGTACAAATGGTGTAAAATTGATATAAAAACATTCCTTTGGAACGATCAGTGCTAAAAAAGTTAGGCCTACTAGCTCTGATGGAGGTAAGTTTTGTCAAACAGCTGAACCCCCTGAGGGGCTAGATAAATCAGCGAGAAACGATAGATCAATGGATATTGACTGTTTAATGTAGCCAATAGATGACCCAGCGAGAAAGCTCCAACGCATTGGACTTAAAATGTCCACAATCATTGGATGTTGGTGTGAATATTAATACTTCATAACATGTAGTAGGACGAAAACCTGGTCAACGTAACTGACTGAGTTTAAATCTTGCCTGTTCTTTTATTACCTCGCTTACGTTCAGCCTGGTTATCCGACACAATATTAGACCAGTGAGCAACTTAAAATCGACAGAGACAAGATTGAAGTCTATGAAGCCGTCACACTGAATCCAGGTTCCTGTTTTTAGGTTTACTCTAGCTTCTGATGAGCGTTGATCATCCACCATTTCGGTGGCTTCAAAAATTGTGTACAACAGTTTTATTAACACTTCCGTCATCTCCTCGTCACTATCCCACAAGATAACAAGTGGATAGATTTACGGTTCTTGAGTTTCGTATGACGTCTGGACAGTTTAAGAAACATATACTTCCGACCTCGTGCTATAACGCTAAATCTAGAGCATCTGCTTCATCTTGCTTGGTTTATCACCTTGGAGTTATTGGGCAATCACTTGCTTACATCATATCTATCGATTTGATGTCCACTATCTTCGTTTCTACGCCAACCTTCAAACAACTGAAATAGCATGTCAGATCAATTTCCATAAAAAAGAAATACCGTCGTACGACCGAAACAATCTTTGACGTACTCTTGTATTACTTTATATTCTTATGTTTGGTTTGTTGAAATAAATCGCATCTTTTTTCATGCTTTTATCTCTAAACGTTGATTTGTTCTTCTCTTCAGGACTGTGACATTTCTTGTCCAAAGAAAGTGTTAAGTTAGGTTCTGTTATTTTTAGCGAAACGTGTTTCTGTGCAATATTCTAAATTTTTAGGCATTGTCTCCACTCTTCTCTACTGTTCACGTGACGCAGGTGAAAAACGAATTTTTTTACAACCGAAGCTTAATTTGACAATCCTCAGGAGACATGTGGACTTTAGCGTTTCTTAAACACGAATTGTTCAGTTTGAACAAAGCAGTTAGAACTCGAACACTGGTAGATGCAAGCATTTCGTCTTGACTCGTCAGTACCAAATTTACAATAACACGGGTGCGTTTTTTTTATAACAAACAACCAGACGGGTGGATAATCAATAAACGGGTTAGAATAGATCATTAAGTCCAGGGAAGGGTCAAGTTCACAAATAGTTGTTTCTGAACGCAGGGAGCTGGCTTGAGTCGGTTGATTGCGACTGCTTCGCAAACCGTAAGAATCTTGGGTTGGAATGACGTAACAGGACTCTGAATGCATAAGATGGATCGATAACGTGGCCAGTGGTCAGGACGTCTCTAGCGACTGAGGAATCTGGCTGTTTACGCGTTTCAACAACATTGGCGCTCTCTGGTAATACGGACTTCTGCACCCATTTAGATAGATGTTCCTTCATTCTGGAGCTCAGGCATCTCTCAGTTCTGCCTATGTAACTTTCTCCGCAGTTACGTACAAATTGGTAAATATAGTGTGAAGTGGCACCGATAGGTTGTTGTTCACTTGCTTCCTAACATGATTTCAATCTCACAAATAGCAGTTTGTTTTTATTTTTCATCACGCATTTACAGATGCGAGATATGTGCATTCAATATATGTATATTGGAACAAGTCACGTATGATAATGAATGTCTTCTGAATGTTGAGTGCATTACAATCTATAGGATAGGATATTAGGACTTCGCTGCTACTTTAATGTGATGACCAAATCTGTATCCTCCTGTGATCTTCAGTGCTACACTAGCCAGGGCTTTTGTCGTTCCAAATGTAAAATGCTCAGGTAGGCCGAAGAACTGTCACCAGACAATGGAAGTAGTTACATATCTAAAACTCATGGAAACCTCACTGTTGTAAACTTCCGAAAAAATATGGTAGATAGGTAAGGAAATAAAAGAGTGCTTGACAGGATTCGGATTTTTCGCCTTGAGATAGACAAAACGGAATCCTCAACTCCAAAGAATAATGTAACTGACCCGGCTAACTGTTACTAAGCGAAATCAAAATATTAGGGCATAGAGCCACAAAACATGTGTAGTAACAAAAAACCTCGAACCTGAGGGTTGAAGGACAATCACTAAAAAAGCAGAGTTCAGCAACCGATCAATCAGCGTCACAGAATAAGATTCCAGTAGGTAAGAATCAGTGAGGATTACCTCTAGGCTGTAAATTTTGACTAAACAAAATTATTTTCTCTGGGCATGAGGCATTTTAGAGCACAAAATACAGTTCCATCGCTTTCACTGACTCACAGGTCAAGTTAATCGAAAAGCATTGCTGAGTTGTTATTCGGTATTGTCAAAGTCTTAGGATTAAGTGAAGCACAGTTAAGAGAAAACGCTAAACAGGTTATCTATTGAGCGGAAAGTATGTTTTGTAAATTTTACCTCAAACATTTAACTACCAATAAGTTTTCGATGGAAACAAAATGTCAAGTTCGTGAATACAATAAACACTGTTCTAGAATTACGCGGAAACTTGAAAGTGTTCTATATTAACTTCTATGTTGTTTACTTAAATAACTCTCTAACTGTGTAAGTAACTGCCTACCCTCGACAGTGGACGACGCTCTTCTCAGTGACTGCCAAGAGTAATTCATCGACAAATGATTTTCAGTACTGTACCCAACAGAAGGCTGTCATTGTGTTTCCAGTGTTGTTTGTGAAACAGATAGTCTGTAACATTTGTTGACATGTGCAGTTTTGTTTCTTCTTCTCTCCATTTGAATAAAATTTCTTTACCACTTACAACTTACTTCATACGCTGATCTGACATCATTATTTTATTGTCATCTGACACCGCGTGTCCATGGACTGTTTTTCTCCGACCAATTGCTTTGAATGCACGTTTTGGTCCGATTAATGATTCTGTTTGCTTGATGTTATTTACTACGCAATCAATGACTTGACTTTTGTAGACATCGTACGAATAAATTTCGGTCAAACGTATATCGTATCATTTCATAGACCGGTTAGTCACTCACTGTCTTTTCGTTAGGTAGCTGACTTACACAATTCTAGAAAGTGTTAACTGTAAGACCTCCATAACTTTCGTTATACCGTCGTGGTTTAACTTTAGTATAAAACTATTCTTAGTAACGTTATATTTGTCAACGGTTAAGTAATGTTTGTTTCCTCTGAGTATATGGTTGTCGGGGACTAATTGAGGACAAAATATCGTATAACATTACAGACAAACAAATTTGAAATATTTTCACTGTACGCAATAAAACCATAAAGATGACTACAAAAGACACTGAGTGTACATGTGAAGAATTCATTAGTCCGCGCTCAATTCTTAAACGTTTTAGTACCTATTTCTGATTCACACTGTAAATAGACACTGAGATGAGGATCATTAGGAAACAGAACAGTTCAACACCTAATGGCCAAGTGTGTTTAGGGATAAAATGAAGTTAAAACTAGAATCTTACGGCCATTTTCCATTACGTAATTCTGTCAACTTTAATAAACGTCTAGTCCCATTCTCTACTGTCTTCTGACGACTTCTGTCAAAAGTGGTCTGTATACTAAAGTACCGTGCTACTCCTGGCTACGAGCGATGTAAGATAGCCTCGAGAATCATGAGTGAAGGGGCTCGCTAATTGTCTGTGACAATGAGTATTGCCACCCGCACCTTAAAGGCGTGTTCGAAGATTCTAAGTACAACGGTAGAAAGCCTCAATGACAGGCGCTCTACTCTCCGGTGCTGGATTCCATCAAGTCTGCTCAAATACCAAGTAAAGCAACTGAAACGAGTGATCCTTTTGGCATGCTTTCCTCCAAATGACAGTGGGGTTGAGATGCCTGGAGAAGTCGGCTGAAAAAGCCGGAAGTGTGGTGACAGTAATCTATATTCATAAAATGAAAGTGTTCATAAATGAAGTGGTTTGATTACGATACTGTCCTTTCGTTTTCACTGGGGCGATATATAGCATTCGTAGAACCTGCGTGTTGGATCTGTTGAAGTTCTTCTGGTATGCTTGTCATCTTTTGTTTGATGTGATTCGAAGCGATGAATCCGTCAAAGCATGTTTGACTTGTTTGTAGAAAACCGATCCTAAATTTGTCTTTACTTGACTCTGCTGTGTGCGGTGAACGATCATGATGAATTTTGTACCATAACTGCATATGAAACGTTTATTTTCTTTCTTTTTTGTAACTATCATTGCTTATCTGTCAAAACTTCCTTCTTGGTGTTGTTTAATACATTCTTATATTCATCTGCACCCGAATGTTTTAATGAGGTCATTTCCCGTTGACTGGTAGCTATTGCTAAACTCGTATTTAGTTACCCCATTTTGAAAGCCTTTGCTGGATAATCTGTGTATCTGGTTAATTCATATTCACGGTGAGATAGTACCTTTGTTGTAATTTTATTAAACAGTACCGCATAAATTCCAATCTTTTCGCTCGAGTTTTCTGACGGTTTTTGGACTCGGAAGATAGTCGCGTTAACCTGACCATCTGAATATGCGTTATTGGAATTGTGAATTGCCCGGGATCGTCAGCAGCGATTTAACACTTGGGTATACCGTATTATCAGCTTAAGTGACTGGGTTTGACTCTGTTATGTGCCATAACAACCCGTACACGTGTGGGGCGTGTAGGGTGGTTAAAAAACGTCATGGAACAGAACAACAGAAAGGTCATTATGAGGAAAACTGAGACTAGCCGGAACTGATGAGATATTCTGTTGTGATCGTAAGAGACACCTGGTCTAGGAACGCGACCCCGCGCCAACTCTCGTATAGGTCATGTCAAAAATCAAACCGCGATTGCGCACACTCATTTGCACGTAAGACATGCATTCACATACATCATCGTCATTCACCTAGGTGGAACTTCTGTCATAGTGCGTGCACACTATTTGGATAGTCTATTCTTGTCCGTCGTCTTCCTGGCATTCGGAGCTTCCTCTTTTGTTCCTGAATATCGCCTGTGGGTAATATACTACTCATGGGTAGTACACTACTCACAACGAAACGGCTTATACAACAATTCCACTATTCAGCAGATGGCTTTCAGAACCTATCACTGAGACGGAACGGATAGATGGTGCGAAGCAATGTATTTGTTTTCTTTGGTTGATTAGTCGTAAACTGCAACTTGATACATTCTCTTACATTTTCAACCAGCCTTAGTATCCATTATTGTCTCGATCAGCCAAGTTACTGGAGTGCGTTCCATTGTGGCTGATCTGTCCTCAATCGTACTGTGCTATTGGGAGACCCATAGGCTACTCACATGAGGCGGTTTGTTCAGCCTGAATCACACCTAGGTCACCTAATGCCAGAGTGGACTTGCAATTGTGTCGGGGAAGAATCCAACTCCCTGAAAATACCGTTTTACCTGCCTTTGGAATGACCTAACTCATTACTGTTTGAAGTGACCTTCATAGTCTGCACGGTCATGTGACACTTCACCCTTCACGAGCGTTCTCAGCCTTTGTGCCAACAGCTGTCACCACGCTTATACGCTCGTCCTCTAATTGGGACATCACCGTGTTGTCTGGATCATTGTCTGGCCCACCCTCTGACCTTGTTTTCTGATTGGCCACAAACCTTGTAAATATGGTCTGGTGTGTGACCACGTTTTCGGACTGAGTAACATGGAGATGACTGTTCAAACGCCAGTCTTTTTTCTGCGTTCAAACGCCAGTCTTTTTTCTGCGTTCAAACTTTAGCCTCGGGTGGTTGGGTGGGCGGGGAAGTTACAAATTACTTGTGTATACTCCGTAGTCCGTTGTTCATTATCGTTGACCGTCGTTCCGTTACCTGCCGTTTCATTAATCGTTATTCTGTTACCTGTTTACACGCTCGTAGGCCGTAGATCCAGTTACAACAAACTGTTTGCCATACCTGGGCGTTATTTGCTTAGGTTTTTGAGAACGCGAGTGATTGAGTACTGTGGGTGTTTCAACCTTGCCCTAGCTGTTACAATGGCTATCGATCTGATACCAGTCGAACACTTGAGAAAGAGTTTGCCCGACTTATCTGATCGTTCGGACGACGAGGGCAAAGATCGAAACTTACGCACATTTAAGTGGATCACTCATTTAGGAGTGGACCGGCTACCCTGCTTGACAGATGTCCTGTACGTGTACGTTCTACATCGTATGGACGCACCAACGCTCTCAGTGCTTACCACGTATGTCAGCTCGTTAACCGAGTTCAGGCCGATCTGTTCTCCCAGTCCATAAGTGCCAAACAATGTCTGTCTGTCAGCCCACCCCGTGTGCACATTAGCCGTGCTATCCAGTTTGCCGCTGAATGTCAGAAAAACCACTAATCACATCCTAAACTGATATCCAGACATCATAACACGTAGTATCTATTAGTACTGTGGCAAATTATATTATTTCGATGAGATTCAGATGCGAAAAATCTGGGCTGCGACAGTATTCGAATCAGCGGCAGAAACTGCACACTCAAATGTGACGCGTGTTCTATTAGCTGAGCTACGAAGCAACGCCAAGAGTTTGGAAATGTCACATTTAGACTCAGACTGAATACCGTATAGTGAACACGGAGTTTCATCATCGACAGATGTTTCATCGAACGTTTATTTGTCATTTATGCTACTGTGCTTCGAACATGTGTTACAATATGTCACTCAGCTTCTATTGTTTTTTCCTCTCTGTTGACATTATGGTTAGTGCACGTGATCCGTCATCCGCCTGAGGTGTAAGTTTGTACGTGTTCTACTTCTGAATTACGTTTCGAGAACTGAACTTGTGTCATGTTTCGGAGACGCTAAGTTTTGATCCTGACGTTGCCATCTGTTTAAAAACCTCGTTGAACAAGGTTATAGAGGAGTGGCTTCTTCAATACGTCACAGAAGCTGATGGAACCTGATTTATAGCATTGTGACGATAAATAACAGTGGCTGGAGTGATACATATTCTTATTCTCATTAATCTGGCATTGACAAGTCTACACTACGGCAAATATTTCTCAAATATTGTGTGAGAGCATATGGTCACTCGTGCATACTGCTCAACACACAACAAGTCTGCGAAAGATCGTAATATTGTAATAGGTGGATGTGTCCCAGGCGCCATTATTACGCAATTCAATGGAATATCTCAACGCGGCCATGGGATAAGTTCAAAGCTCACAGCGGGTAGATCATAGATGACATGCGGCATTAAACCATTAAAAAGAATTTGTCCAACAGGCAAGAAAAGGCGAAGGAAAATCTGTGGTGGAATACACTTGCCAAATGGACAAAACCAGACAGAAGTGCAAAAAACATTTCACTGAGACACTGCGGGGCTGTGAGCTAGAATTCCGTTTCGTAAACGTCAACATGTGTACCACCTGGACACTGCTACTCTTGTTTCATTGAGCGACGTTCAGCTACAATATGACGCTGTCGTAAGTGTTCGTATGAAATACCTAGAGGGTGTTAGGTTGGTAGCCTCCATTGATAGAACAGCAGCGAACAAACCCCAGTATAGTTTACATATGAATCGTAAGCGTAATTCCGTTGGAGTGAGAAGGATTGTACGTGGATATCCACCGATCGTCAGTACTGTCTGACTGAAACAGGGATCGATCATACAACCAGTTCAGTGACAACACGTGACAGTCGCATCTTTCGTAAGGCTGAAAAACTGTTACATTCTAGGACCTGTTGCTGTAGAAGGTTAAGAATGGTTTACATTTCTATATCACATGTATAATTATAAAATGGTTCAGTTTCACAAAGGAATGTTTGAGCACTTTTGGCACTTTTTGTTCACACGTTTCGCTCCATTGTCTTGTCCTGCGTTTGTACTACATACTACTCGACGCATCCTTGGGAACAGACAGCAGACGAATAAGTCCCCAGATCGATATCCGCCCTTGAATGTTGCAGTTTGCTTCGTTTCCTTTACACTTTGCTCATAACGCCGTTTGCTTTCTCAAGGTCACTTTAGGGAGACAGCTCCTCAGAAAACAGGGATTAGAATACTGAATTGCATTTCATTGTAGGTAGATGGCTCAATAGATTTTTTTTGACCACCTGTTTTTCAGATGTTTGCTATCTCAACGGGATATTGATGACTGAGAACTGATTCCTCTCAATTTCGGTTGAATTACAAACCCTGCCATGAGTCTGCGTAAAAAGATGATTGTCCGTACAGTTTGCAAAGCAAAAAACCCAATGCTCAGAATTTCCACAAGTGAGGTTTAGGTTTTCAATTTGAATTGTTGTGCATATATTATTGATTGCAATTGGACTCGTCGATTAACTAAAACGGTTAACAGAGAAACGGAAACGGCAAGACGGATAATTGAACAACGAATATTGAGCAATAAATGACAGAAGACAGAATGACAGGCAATTATCCCCGAACCTCCATGCTAACTCAGTAACTCAGGGTTAACCAATAAATCGAGGAAGAAGTATGAATTGCAAGCCCGCTTTGTTATATCCCTCGGTTCAAAGACAAACATGGTCATCACATTGTTTGTATCTATAGGGTTTTTGACCAATAAGAAAGCAAGATAAAAAATCGACCGCTCAAAACTAAAGAAACCTCACTGAGGCGTCAATCAAAAAGCAAGAGTGTAATTGAGATGCCAGCAATACTAACAACAGATTGAAAATGTTTAATTAAAACGGAACATCAGATATCTAAGAAAAATGTAAAATCTGATTAAACTAATGAAGTTTAAGGCATGAAGCAAATAAAATGTTTTTCATGGAATTGGTGGCTTCCCTGACAAAAAGCCAATTTACTACAACTCACTGAAGCAAAATATTTACCAGCTTTTGGAGTTTTGAGATCATTTGGTCTGTTCGAAAAAGATACAGATCACAGTGATTATGAACGCCAATGTTAGCTTTGTAGAATTGAAAGTTCAAAGGTCAAGCGTCACCTTGATTCAGTAATTTCAAAACAGAGATGTTATGTGACATATATATAACTATCTTTGAAAACATGTGTCAGATATTTAGTATGCGGCCGTCTAAATTAACACCGGACTCTCCAACAATGTTATAATTTCTTAAATGATTCAAATCCACCTTCTTTAGGAATACTGGGAAAATTCACCGTTCTTCCAAAGAATGACGCTGTCAACAACAGACATCTGTTCAACTATTCAATTCGTGTCTTCACATATACCGTTAAGCCATGTTTTCATTTTCTTTTTCTACCACGAAATAACAGATATTTGGAAGCAGTTCACTTTCAACTTATTCTGTGAGAAAATCTTTGTTCAGAATCATATTTCGTACCGTTTATAAGAATGCACTAATCAACACGTCCACTGAGGCTTGAGTGGCCTATGGTTCTGATCATTCCCTGAATATCTGAGAATTTTCACCAAACAGAAGTGTTTTACTCATTTATCTGTACAATGATGTACAAGAAAACTGGAACAAATCAAGAATATACGTATCATCGTAAGCCTGGAACTTGTACCAAGCCTTAACGTGCCGAGATTCGGGCTGCATTCATCCACTTGGTTTTGTATAACTCCTAGTCATCATCATCATCATAGCCTTGAGGCTGACCGAAAGTTACTTTGGCTCGCGTTACCTCTCACCTCAACAGTGACGTAGAATATCTTAGAAAAAAAATGCTGAGAAAATTGGAAATTAATAAAAGGAGTCTAAACAGAAGAACTAAAAACGGTATGAATGCAGGTACGCCACAGACTTCTGTATGTTATAATGTCCACGGTTCATAATTATATTTTGTAATTCATTTGTGTAGGTTTTTGTATATAAAGTTTTATTAACTTCATCTCTGCACTTGTTTGAAAGCCTGATCATCATTTTTTGAATTCGGTCGGCAACAAGAATAGACGGAAGTTACCGCGCACGGATGCGTGACCTTCTCCCTCTTCTTATTTTGTGTAAACCTCTGTACTGGTGGAATATTTTAGCTCCACGTATGCGATGATCTACCGACACTCAACATTAGTCATCCGACGCCGCGTGTGAAATTATCTATCGGCCGCCTTCGAAAAATACTCTCTGACGCTGTCCTTCTCACGTGTAGTGGCCTATTCAATTCAACGGACCTTGACTTGTTGGTGAGTCATTTCATTATTTATTGATACGTCTCCCGTTTTATTTGTACACATACCTTTTTGCACCTATACGTTATCGTTACAACTCTTTTTGGGCGTTATCATATTTTGGTCATATTTATCATTATATTGATTAAGGAACTACAACATTTATCTAAATCGTGAAGAGTGAAAGTGGAAGCTTTTTATAAGCAAGTGTTTTCTACATACTAAAAGTATGTGTGTTGTGAATATCTTATTCCGTAAACAGTCTGCAGCAATTTGTGGTAAACACACACACACACGTAGAACAGAACAAAGTTAACTCCGGCAATTATGTGAATATCATAAGGTGTTTTATTAACGTTTTTCAAAGTCCAGCCTTCAAAAACGTAACGCGTTTAAAGTGTATTACGTTGGACCCTGGTCTCTCCAACCGATGTGGTATGGTGTATTTTTCAAAGTTCAACCTGATTTTATTGGTTCCCGATAATCACCTACAACTGCGTATTTCAATACATGATCAGCTTTTTTTCTTTGTCAGGATTCTTCAGGCAAACGGTGAAGATTAGGGTTCGAACCAATATCCTGTGCGCTCTTTAAGCGTTTTGTGTCTATAGGACTGTTGATCTAATGTACACATTATACTGTTTTCATTTTTTTTCGAAAAATTGTTTGCTGGTAATCAATCTTATTAGTCATACTTGTTCTACCTCATTGCCAGTCTTCATTGGGTAATAGTGCTGAGATTAAAATTTGGGACGATGATTTTAATATCAAAAATGTGTTATCTTCTTCAAATTTGATGCGACCTGAACTAATCCTGGACAGAGATAAATAGTCAGGCACCAGTGCATCACATCGATCATTCACAAAACCACATCGATCAATTTTGTCCCTACCGGGACTCATCAGCTAGGAGATTTGTATAATTAACTTCCATTTATTCACGAAACCATAATTACTCAACGTCTACATTCCCCATACCCCCATACCCGATGTATTTTCCACTGAAGATTATTATCGGTTCCTGTTTTGCAAATTCTTATGAGAGCCTTACTGTACTTCGTTCCAAACGACAAATCGATACAATTTTAAATGACTCATTACACAGATACCGTGTTGTCATTTTGATTCCACTGAGTGAAATTCATACAATTAGCCTATTCGACTGAAGGACTGACAAACCACATTGTTCTGTTATTTTGTTCTCATAATGGAAAAATGAATCAGATTTCAGTTCACTTCTCCTACAGACTGTGACTACGCACAACACAGAGCTACTTCACAGAGAACCACAGCCAACAACGGAAAATTGGGCTGAAGTTTTGCAGCCACTGAAGGACTGATCGCAGCATACAATTTGATTCCGGAAGGCGATATATCAATGACATTGTGTACTCACATCAAATCCGTTTTTATCAATTGTGTTTTTAGATGAGACCCAATTGTGAAAGCTTACGGCTTCGGTTGGATTCGAACCAGCGACAGAAACACCATGTCCAAACGCGGCAAGCGCTCCAACAGCTAAGCTACGAGGCCGCCTCAGAAGATGTGTTTTGTCAATATGTCCGCCAGGTGATGCGATAGAAATAATTAACGTAACAGTTATTTGAGAAGTGCGTGTCTTTTTTTAATCATTCAAGTGTTGTCAACTCAAAATTTGACAAACATGATTGAACTGAGGAACACTAGTTAATCCTGTAACTTGGAAAGCGTACTCCAATTTAATCAGCATATAAGATAGCCGTTTCATACGTTTTTTCTACAAACCAATCCGTTAAACATATGCACGTATAAATCAGATGTCATTCGTTGGTCCCATTTACATAAAATGTCAACCTTTTCGGAAAAATATAGCGCACATATGCTCATAGCAGAAAACAAACAACCATGCTGTTAGTATGCAGACGGACCCAGTTCTATTACCCTATCAAACCTTGACAATTCATTTCAACGTTAACACATTCCAAAATCCTGGTACAGCTTAAAAATTTTCCTCAGAGGAGTGGCTCAATAAACATTCATAACTAAGTGGAGTCTAATTCTACAATCCTGACTGCGAGTAGATTCGAATGGGCAAGAGGATCCGCACGTTTGCACATAATACCTTGTTAGAAAAGAAGGCTACTTGTATTGAGTGATTTAATTCGTCTTGGTCTCGATCGCAGTTTGATATCATGATACAACGCTACCTGATGGCATCAGACATGCACTTCGTGCCAGTGCCACTGTTCTCGATGACAGATCACAGCTCGTCGTCCACACATATGCACAGTCAAATGCTTTACTTTCAATCTTCATCGAGAGGTGTAAAGAGTTTTGTCTCTGGAAGGCTGCGATATATGGAGGTTTCGATCACTTAGACATTACATAATCAGTATAACAAGTAATATCCGAAAAATCTGTCGGAAGGCGACAGCTACGGCCGGTTGTGAGTGATGTTCAATTTATTAAAAAAAACACATTGGGTAGTAGTATATTGTTATTTGCCCTTGTGGCTTGTCCTGGATAATGCGTCCACACAATTCCAATAGCTGCTTTTGGTTTATCGGCTTCCTGGCGTTAAGACTTGCCTCTTAGTTCCAGGATGTACGCACCATTCTACTCACAAACGAAGCTGCATGTTATACAGCGTCATGTGTAACAAAGTGCCCACTTTAACAGACGAATAACTGGGAGGTGTTCAGAAGACTGCAAGTATTAGCCGAACTTGATGATAAGTGAGAACACACGGGTGGTCTGTTGATCACGGAATGTGTACCCGCAGTCCAAACACGCTTGTCCCCTATCACACAAACAAATATGCAGTGAAGCATCCACATGATTCATGAGTTGTCAACAGGAAACGCCAACCAGTGAAGCATGTCACGCGCACGGCCACGTGATACACTTTTAACTACTAAAGTTTCTGTCACGTGAAACGGCAGCTCCTATTGAGAAAAACAACTGCACATAGAAAGAGTTACATATAGTGGCATTTGTTGATCTTCAGGATGGAGACCGCGCTGAAGTACTGCAGTGGAGGTAATTTGGAGTGTCGATGAACTCACTCTCACAGCTCAGCAGTAGAAGACTATTCTCGAGAAAAAAGATTAATTTGTTCTCTAGTACGACCCGAAATGATTGTTAAGCTATACCACGAATACGTGTACACTGTTAGCTAAAAGTAACCCCTCTGCCTCAACAACCTGACTGGTGGTCGTTCCTAACTTTACTGCGTTTCATCTAGACAGATGTTTCGATCACAATGCGCCATTTGCGAAAGTGTTTTTTGTAATCTGTCCTGCAGTTGTAGGTTATGCTTCTTTGGACTTCGACATCTCGGTTCGAAATGAAGATATTTCGTAACGTGTGAAACGCGTCTGAACTTCAGGATCACTCACATGCCGCCCTGGTTCTAGTTGATCAGTTGAGTCCTAAGTTCGTCAGTGGGTTGTAGACACGCATCATGTCCAGTGCTCTCATCTCTTCATTTGGATGGTGCCGAAACGACTTCCGTCACCAAACCATCTGTCATATGTAAGTCATTGTCTGATCAGTCAAGATAAACAAAAGTACCTGATCGCTTTCTCTGCTGTCCATGAATCAATCGTGTACACGCCTGACAAACAGCTTTAGCTAACCAAACCAGATATGAGAATATACGATCATGTCACAACGATTGATCGAGAGGTGGTGACCACGTCAGCGACGAATGCATAATTATCATTTCAGACAAGTAACGAGGCAGGCAACACAGTCAAAATCTTCGTGTATGCACGTGTGTGAACCACTGGAAATAGGGTATGCAAACCCAGTGTGCAGCGCGCGCATCCGTGTGCACAACAGTCACTTCGCATTTGTTCGGTGTCCACGTTAGTCGCTTTCTTTTTGGAACAAGGGGCACGTCATGTGACACACAGGTTGTGTTCAAGGTCATCTACCTGCCGTCATTTTCACGGTGGGCGTCATGAGTGCATACTGGCTGATCACCGCAACGAAAGCAGCCAGAAACATTATTTTTGGTCACTACGGAATAACCATTTTGGGATATCGACTACATCGGGACGTTTCTTCTGATATTTTGGGGATAAATTAGACAACCATATTTTCTAACTGGGGTTTCCTACCTCCGTCACGAGATATTTGAATGCTCACACTTATTAAATGTGTTCGAAGAATGAAACCTTGAAAACAAAAACCTAGTTGGTTGTTTTACAATTCATACAACCACCTCACCAGTTAGTGGTATCAGGATGATGGCGTCCATTTGCGATAACAGTTGAATGCAGGAAGCCCGTTAGATACGCAACGTCACACAGGTAAACACTGTGTTATGCTAAAACTATAGCTATTCGAAAGTTCAAACTCGTGTTCTGAATTCAAAAGCAACTATGTGTAGGGGTGTCGCTGTTATGGTAGTGACAATGATTGTGAACTCCGACGTACGGCTTTTTCTGGTTTCTCGTTTGCTTTCTCAAAATGATATGTAAACAGTCTGTAATGTGCATCCTTTAAAGATTCAACGAAATTTTTACTCGGACATAAATCGTGAAATATCAGTCTATTGTCTTTTCCATTTACATTCTTGATGGAAAAAGAACGCTTCAACCTGAATTTGGTTTGTACAGCCTCTAACGAAAAAGGATTATGTGATATAAACAAACGAATATCTACTACAGCCTTATACGATCATCTCAGATAGTTATGGCATGCCTAAAGTGAAGTGATAACCTTACGCCAGTTGGTCTCATAGCCGGTACTTCAACAGTGGGCTTTACTTTGAAAACACGTTGATGTGGACATCAGGTAATGATTTCGGATGGACTCGGTAACCATTTTGGTATGGGAACTCCACCAATCATGTCTTTCTAAAATACGGTCCTAATACATCAATCAATCATACTTGTGTTATGCTATATCCCGAATCCAGTTATTTTCAAGAACTCATCTGATTTTCGAGATGCACTGAAACCTGCTAGTAAACCGAAAACTGAATATGCTCCATATAACAATCAGCAATACAGTTGCTGAACCACTTTACTAACGAACTAGGAGGTAACACACTGTCATATATTTATGACCCACGTGACTGGCGTTTCACATCATATCTGTTCCGTCCTCGCCATGTCTGATGGAAATGAACAGGTTGATTTAGGAAATTGGAAAAATCGAACGTTATAACTGATGTAATGGATTGTCAATGGGCTCCAATGACCTAGAGATCCAGTTACGCGTTGTACAGGTAGATTGAAAAAGCAGTGTACGAATGGAGCATAGAGGACAAAGATCAACCTTACGAAAGCATGATAAATGACAATTGGGCTACAGTCCATCAAAGATCTCTTCAGAGCTCATACAGGCGACGAAGGCCGAAAATTCATGAAAACTATGCGAAGAATGTTGAACAAAAGAGTAGCATCAGTTCTCAGACTCACTGATAAAGCAACATTTTCAGAATCGTTAAAGGTACACCTTTGGGTTCAGTTCGCAGAACAATAACTGTCAGCCTATAGTGAATGAGTATACTGATCATTTTAAGTAAAAATCAGGATACCGATTTTAATGTACTGGTGGTAAAACACTTGCTATCACACAGCACTCCTTCAGCTTCATATCGGACCACAGCCAATCATCGTTTCATCTTTTATGCATCACCAGGAACTACTTCCGCCGTGGAGTAAGGTTACAAATTAAGCAGCCAACAATCCCGATCACGATTCGATAGAAAATATGTGAGGCATATGATGAAACCAGTATACAGAGATGTCAAGGTGTGAATTTTCACGACACAATTGATGGCCACATTAAAAGTATTTTTTGAGGTGTTTCAGCTTCAGTCTGTCATCCTGACTGTAACCAATAAGCATGTCGATGTGTGAGAAAAGAGTGGTAACTGTCTACAGTCATCGGGGTTTTATCATATATAATTCTTTTACGTTCTGCATAGAGACTATCCAGATCAAATTTATCCGGCAAGTTTGCCGCTAACAATGATGGCGTGACTGAAGTCACATGTCGGTCACTGAGCATGAATGTAGATCAATGGGCTAGTTCGCTTCATTCAGTTCATAAAATGAAAAGTACACTAAATATCGACCAAATAAGGAACAATAGTTGCGGACTTACAGAACGAAATAACAAGGTCGCAACATCGCTCTGGGCAAATTGAACGCTGATGGTGACCTCGTAACTACTTCGTATCAATTTTTAGGTTTTGTGATTCATGATCCACTTAAGTTTTAACTAGAAAAAACCAGTGCTCAGATACTGTACATCACGATTTTATATGTATCTGCGAGAAGGAAACAATGAAAGAAGAAGGTCGATCAAGACAATGTAAAAACGGATGGCGTACGGTGACACGGACGACGTAGAATTTGCAAGGGAGCTTAGAATGCTGTGTGCATAATGTTGAGATTTATTCCAGCAGACCGCTGTTCATATCGATCCGTAGTTGTAGCGGTGTGGGTTGTTCACCCCACGTATCGTTTACATTTAGTGTAATCAATAGGAGCTAGGCATTATATTCGTCGTTTCTTGGTGGACCCTGGGTGCGCAAAAACTTGTTCAGCTCAACGTCTTCATCTACACTCCATAGCAAGATTACAAAGCAAAATTGACGAGACAGGTAGAATGGTGGCACTTGGTTCTTGCTACTGTTTCGCAAAACTTAGTGGCAAAAAGTTGGGCAGCTTTGCTTTGGATAATCTCTATGCAGAACGTAAGAGAATTATTCATGATAAAAAAAACCGTACGACCAACGTTCACGCCATAATTCCACAAATCACGGTAACTGTAAACAGTTACCACTCCTTTCTCACACATCAACATGCTTATTGGTTACAGTCATGATGACAGATTGAAGCTGGAACACCTCAAAAGATACTTTTAATGTGGCCATCAATTGTGTCGTGAAAATGCACACCGCGACATCCCTGTATACTGGTTTCATCATATGCCTCACATAGTTTTTATTGAATCGTGATCGGGATTGTTGGCTGGTTAATTTGTAACCTTATTTCTCGGCGGAAATAGTCAGTTCCTGGTGATGCATAAAAGATGAAACTATGATTAGCTGTGGTCTGGTATCAAGCTGAAGAAGTGCTGGGTGATAGCAAGTGTTTTACCACCAGTACATTAAAATCGGTATCCTGATTTTTACTTAACATGATCAGTGTACTCATTTCCTGTAGACTGACAATATCCTCCATACGTTCCAAGATCGTGCACGATTGATACCGTAGTGAGCAACGTCAGTCAGGACCTTAAATCAACATCAAACCACACATGTCGGATGATATTTATTCGAAGATAAAACAGTGAACTGGAAATAAACATCCCCATGTCGGAGCATCCCGTGTCCTCATTGCCTGTCGTGTTCTAAACGGGAAAGTGTATACTTTAATCAGAATTTTCTCGCTACTCGGACACAAGAATTTGCACTATCCTGCAGGAAGATTGTTCTCTGCAAAACTATTTGATTCGTTCATCATTTCATCCATTCAGCATAAACCGCTCCTTTGTTCATATAAACCATAAGGTAACCACGCCAAAAAATTATTGTACTACATTGTCGCGACGGCTTCATAGTTACTTTTATTTGATGGAAGTAAACGCTGTAACTAGTTCACTTCGTGGTCATCAGGTGCTCGTAATTTAACATCACCTTGGACGTTCCCTTATATAGAATAGAGCAGACAGTCAGAATGTTTACATGGATACGCAAAATGAGTTAGTGTATAGCGCTCATAATGTGATGACGGCCGCTTGTCGAGTAGTCCACGCTTTGGCTCCTTAATTCGGTTATGCACCCAAACAATACGCATACTATCGTTTGCAGATGACACTGTGCTAATTTCACACGGAGAAAATGAACTTCCGCGACTAGCCATGGCTTTCACGAATGCAAAATCCAAATTTTATCCACAATTAGAATTCATTTAGTTGTACTCCGGACGTACATTTAGAAGAACTAGTCGCGCCCTATATTCGCGCGTTGTGGTTCTAGTTGGTAATGAATTCTACAGATCCGAGGACGACGAGTATCGAACATTGATGACCTAGTGAACACACTTCTAGTTACTACTGCATTCTTGTCAACTTTCTCTGCAGTCACTCCAATGCATTATGTAGCAGGAGTGGGGGGCATAACTACCGGATACATTCTAGACAACAATGAAACCACGGTTACCAGAGGTTAACGAGTCATCCAAAATGATCGACACGCACGACTGACCAAAGCTTTTGCACACACACACACACACACACACACACACACACACACACACACACACACACTCACCCATGGAGTTTTCAGTCAGGTTCCATTGGAAGAAAAATCTACGCTCCAAATTACTTTAGGTAACGGTGCAGCGTGCTTTCCGAGCGATTTGAGTTGATTCATCAGCTGGCTCAAGGGAATATTTGTTTCTTTTTACGTAATTGTGGTTTCCAACTGCACCAGCTCATATAGTGTAAACAGTGGTGACATTGGATAGACCAAACTCTCTCTATATCTTGAAACACTGGTTCCCACTGATAAATTTGAAAAAAGCCAATAATAGCGTGTAAGATGTCTTGCGCATTGACATTTCTTCCGCATCTTATCGGTTACTTTTGCGAAATTAACATATAAATTATATAGTGAGGGGGCAAGCAGCTAGGCAAAATCGATCTAGTCATGAGACAGTCAATCAGGTGACCAAAGCGGAAGCAGTAAGATGCAACTGAAGCGTACTGATTATCAAGAACATGAATAAAATTGCTGTGGGTCAAATGGGTAATAGGAGTCCAAAGAGAGAGAGGGAGATGGTTCGAAACAAAACAAAAATCCATACAGATTAAGTGAAATTGGTGAGATAGGGTTAGAAAATCTATACGGATCAAACAGAATTAAACAATAGTTAGATGGTATGAAGAAGAATACACGAGTCTAAAAGGTTTGGGTTTAGAAAAAAGAGAAATACGAACGTAAAATGGAATCAAAGAGTATTAGTTGCATTTTTACCAGCATAGTGCAAGGCTAGTCACCAAATGTTTCTAGGCGCACAAGGTGGGATTCAGCCGATGTATTGAGACAGCTTCCGCAATATTGAGAACCTGTTTAAGTTTAGGTTTGAAGATTACTCTAAAGGCAGTCTTTGGGTCCACTGAATGTCCGGTCTGTAAAAGGTGCTTTGTAATGGCACTGACGGCACAACCGACCCCCGAATTCAAAAGCCATTTCGGTATGTGTTCGCTGATGCGTGTGCCGAGGTGCGTCCTAGTTCTGCCGACGTAACTGCTTCCACAGACACAATCGAACGTGTATACAATGTTGGATTGGGCGAAAAGGGGCATCACATCCTTTTTGGGTGTAGTTGGAACACGGGTAGTTTCATCCACGCATCAGCGAACACATACCGAAATGGCTTTTGAATTCGGGGGTCGGTTGTGCCGTCAGTGCCATTACAAAGCACCTTTTACAGACCGGACATTCAGTGGACCCAAAGACTGCCTTTAGAGTAATCTTCAAACCTAAACTTAAACAGGTTCTCAATATTGCGGAAGCTGTCTCAATACATCGGCTGAATCCCACCTTGTGCGCCTAGAAACATTTGGTGACTAGCCTTGCACTATGCTGGTAAAAATGCAACTAATACTCTTTGATTCCATTTTACGTTCGTATTTCTCTTTTTTCTAAACCCAAACCTTTTAGACTCGTGTATTCTTCTTCATACCATCTAACTATTGTTTAATTCTGTTTGATCCGTATAGATTTTCTAACCCTATCTCACCAATTTCACTTAATCTGTATGGATTTTTGTTTTGTTTCGAACCATCTCCCTCTCTCTCTTTGGACTCCTATTACCCATTTGACCCACAGCAATTTTATTCATGTTCTTGATAATCAGTACGCTTCAGTTGCATCTTACTGCTTCCGCTTTGGTCACCTGGTTGACTGTCTCATGACTAGATCGATTTTGCCTAGCTGCTTGCCCCCTCACTATATAATTTATATGTTAATTTCGCAAAAGTAACCGATAAGATGCGGAAGAAATGTCAATGCGCAAGACATCTTACACGTTATTATTGGCCTTTCTCTCTATATCACTCTGAAGAGTGAACTGATCGAGATGCTCCATCTTTTATAGATGATCTGACTAATTAATTCCATAATTGGGAACCGATCCCGTAAGTAGACGTTCATGAAGAGATACTTTTTCGGAACAGGTCAATAGGAAGAACGATTTGGAAAAATGAGGTCATTTGTAGACGGTACTTAGTAAGATCCTTCACCAGATACGTATAAACAATATTGATGTACAACACACCGTCATCCCAAGCTGTTGTAGATTAATGATCGATAAAAACGGATTGCTCAAACCATGTGCTCCGTTGGACAGAAAAGTGAACAGATTAGTCAGTATGAAGGTGGTCTACACAGGGCTTCTGTTTCAATCTAATATACTGAAGCCGAGTTAGTCCACACGTGGTAAACTCATCTGGTGATCAACGAAATTAACGAATGATGTTTATGTACAATAGCAAATAAGTAATGGTCTCTGGATGAATAACTGGCAAATATCGTTGGCGACGTGAGCGATCGGTACCAGTAGTCAGACAACGAATTTTTATTCAATCTCATTGAGTGGCTGCGTAACATACTGGGTTACATATACTGTGGGCTTAAGTTAACTGGCTTGCACATAATTATATGTTCCTAGGTTGGAGTTCTATGTTAATCAAGACAGTGATAGCCTATAAACGTATGAGGTGTTTAGCGTGTTCCATAAAAAAACTAGAATGCTGTTGACTTGGACAAGTCTGTCCCCGATTGTACTGTTCTGCTAGTAAAGTAGCCAACAGATCCTTACCCCAATAACGCGAGGCGGTTTTTAACGATCGAAGTGCACCCAGGTGTCTTAAAGACAGGGTATACTCAAAACAGTGTGTCATCTGCTCCGGTTATCATTTGCTAAAGAAGTCTGACCGATTGGTTCGGAAACCTATATAATCATGTGAAAGAGTTATGTTCCACTTAGTCGTAAAATACTGGTTAGTTTCGTGCTAGATTGGCTGATATCTTACATCAGTTTTTAATCTCCCTAATAAGCTGACAATGCCGCTTAATAGTCACAAATTATGTAGCAATTAAACGGTTCAGAAGGACACAAGACATCGTTTCACTCAATCCTGACACGAGTTCGAGTGAAGTCATCATTAATAAAAACAGATTCTATATCAAAAATGAAAACCTTGTCTGCGGATTAACGAAAATCCTGATTAGGTCACACCTTCGGTAACAACATTTCGATAGAAGACAGATTTCAAGGAAGCTCCAAGTTCTGTCGTTACATGGATACATAAATAGGGCTTAATATAAGCAAATGAAACCACTAGAGACGTACACGTCGCCGGTGTGGAGCTCGCCAAAATCACGAAAGAACGGTACCTGGTTCAGACTCATTCTATCGATTGGCAGCTTGACATACCATAAGTTGACTAGATGGTTTATGAACGTTCTCAGTCCTAATGATGAACGCTTCAGTTCCCGATGTGTAAAATATTCATTTGATTTAGACAAAAACCCTGAAGAAGTTGTCAGTGAGTTGCATTAACCTGTATCCTTTCGATATCAACTTGTTATTCATGATTCTACTTTGGTGTGAGTTTGTCAGTTTTCTATACATTTTTATTGCCCATCGAAAGCTATCATTGTGTGTTCCGATTGATTATCCTAAAGATTTCGTACATTTATGCTCCGACGATATTCGGTTTCATTTTGAGGGCACTGTTTACAAGCAGACTTATGGTGTCACTAATTAACTCATGCGGATGGATGAATGTCGAACTCGATTGATAGTACCACTGTCTGTAAACTATATGTTGATGATATATGAAGTCTTGTGGATGAATCGTTTGGAACGATTCTACAAGCTTCCTAACCCATCCCGCTCCAATCAAAGTTTTTTGTGAACAAGAGTAATGGAAGCTTAGTGTTTTTAGAAATTTCATTCATTCAAAGTGAAAACAGCACCATGAAACGCGCTGTGTACCGAAGAGCGTCATGTATCGGGTAGTACTATAAATTTGTTTTATTTGCTCCGATGGCATACAAGCGTGTCTCAATCCGAATCCTGTTTCATTGAGCCAGGTGAATATGTACTGATGACAGCATCATTAGGCAAGAAGAAATTCTGAAGGACGTTTTGCTGATCAATACCTATCCGGAAAGGTTTAGAAAAAACTCACTGTAAACCGCAGATACCCAAACCTCCTACTGACAGTGTTTTCAAGAAGCAAGTGTGGTTCAATTTGACTTTTAAAAGTGATCACATAGTAGCCGATGTAGACAAAGAGTTACGGTCATCCTTAAACCGTACCTAATCAGCTGCTGAATTGCGAATGTTGTTCTCCATTCTCAGTATCACCTCCCATGTTTCTGATCGTCATCCAACGGGCTATTCTGTATTCTATCTAATTTACTAGTTCACCTGCAGTTGTGGTAACAAATATATTCGTAGGACGGATCGTAGTGTGCGATAGCGGATAGCGAAACACATCGTTAAGTGGCTGTTGAACGCGATGACCCGACAAACACCAGCAACGCAGCGGACAATCCGAAACCCATCGTCTTCATTCGTTAAAAACATCCTGGATACAGGTGAGTTGGCTTACCTATTAACATCGTCCACTGTTATAACGTAATCGAAGCCCGAAGCTGTTGGTATTCACGAAAGCTAAACCAACCGGGCAGAATCAATCACTCCTCAGCGCACAAAAGATGTCAAGGCAGTCAGTGTTGTCGTGCTACTGACTCTGATTTTGTCAGTTTACGTCATGTTTAATCGCCGTTCTGGTTGCCAAGCTCTTTTTAGCCATAATCAATAGTTTTATGTATGCAATAATTGAGAAGGAACGAAATGGTATCCTCTCATACCGTTGGTCTCTTTGTCGTGTTGACGAATTTGGTCAGGCAAACTCAAGGTTCCGAAATTCATCAGTAGATGGTATCAACTTTGTTTTGCACTGCACTGATGACCTAAAATTAAGTACACCCGAATCATCCTAGTCAAATGTTCTACTACATTCCTCTGAAGGTAAACCTCACTGGGTTGAGATTTTAGATACCACAACTTAGTCAATTCCGGTGTGAGGTCAATGGCGCAGGGTTGGCTTACGAAAGCGAAAGCAGGGTTCAAACAACAGTCATAAGAAGAATAGGCATCGATGGAAAGCTTCAGTGAGTTCGAAACTGGTGTTTAGGGGCTTCTTTTCCAAAGGGACCGGATGAGATATCTATTTGAATGCGAAAGCGTCGATTACACTCCACTTCAATACAATAACATTCATAGTTAACTGATAAGCCCCGAAGTTGTTGAAGGGGTTGACAGATAAGTGTTAAACGAACGAGGACCAAAGAGTCTACAACTTCTACTGTTTGTTCGCTGTTGCCACACCGAAGTGCAGAAAGTTCACACCACTAGAGATGTGAAGTTTGTTCCCATTTCGATATATGCGATATTACATAAATAGGAGTTACAAAATAATTGGGAATTATTACACTTTAAACAGTAATATTAATAGGTTAGTTGTCTCTTGTAGTATGATTTGTTTCAACAAATCCGCACAAATAAAGACAGCTAGCGATAAATAAATTGAGAATAACACGATGTTACAAAGAATTAATACTGTACGTTTCAATCACCTTGGGTGGCCTTCCTCAGTAGTGTTATAATTGAAATACAACATTGCTGAGGTAGGCCACCCGAAGTGGTTGAAACGTAAGGTACAACTTTATCGTATCGTTGTGTCATTCTCAATCCATTTATCGCTAGCCGTTTTTTATTTCCGCGGATTTGTTGGAACAAATCATCGCCTACCTGAAATTAACTGTTAGGAGGCGCATCTCCTAATGAGACAGCCAGGACGCATCACGCTACATTGTGATCGGCCTGCCCAGCTCGGATGGTATGGTCGTGGTGGTTGTATGGTTCCACTCAGCCAATCAGATTGCAGGCGTGCGGTCGAACGCCTGTACGCTATCCGGACTGTTTTTTTCTCACGGTCTTCGAATCCCCCTTGTAGCGTGATTTGCTCTCACACCCTGACTGCCAATATAACGCCTTCATTTGATTCGCTTTGTGTCAGTTGGCCATCTATGATAATCGTTTCGTCCTAGAAATTTACAGCCTCTCTGGCTTGATTTTGTCTCGCTCCTGCAGTAAACGGTGTTGTCGCGTCTCTTCTGATTTCTGGGTTTTCGATCAAGCGACTGAGCTCGTGACCAAGGCGACGATCCAACAGAAACCAACAGTTTTCGTCACAAGTATATAAACGCATCGGTTTCGCAAATAATATGCAGTCGATTTGTTTTGTACGATATTAGTGTGATAGCCAGCATACACGTGGATTTATTTTCGTATTTTCTTGTAAACGCTAAGGCAGGAGAAACCGTTCAACTGACTTTTCATGTTGATCCTATGTTGGTTGAGTTAATTTTCTGTCTGCACTTATGGTGCTTCACTGATGACAAACAGTTATCTGAGGTCTTGTTCGTAGGTGAAGAAACTGCATCCAGGGCTATGACTATAAATACAACATTCAAAACGTTCTCTACAGAATAAATACAACCATTACGTACTCTTCCTTTCAGCGACAATCAAACGTCTTTCAGATGCCACAGGTAACACAGTCTGGCAAATGCAACTCGTGCCTTTGCTATCCTCGCTGATATTTCATCAGCAATATTACAAGCTGACGAGATAGTGTTACTCAAGTATGTGAAACTGTCCACAGTCTTAAGTGGACTACCTGCAATGAAGAAAGTAGGAGTGGGAATGCCCCAGTCTTGAAGCATCGCTTTGCAATTTGAAAGTGAGAAGCGCATTCCATACAAACCAGTTTGGTCACTCACCTTGCTCAGCATGGTCTGCATGTTTTCGGTGGAGGGGCTAGGTAAGACAATGTCGTCCGCATACTCTAGATCGGTCAATCTAGCGCCAGGAAGAAGCTCAACACAGGTTCACTAGATTTCTCAGACGCACCCTTCAGAATGTAGTCCATGACAAAATTGAACAAGAAGGGGAAATCGGACATCCCTGACGAACACAACTAGAAGTGTTGAACGCCCGAGACAGTTGTCCATAAATTTGTCCTGCTTGCAGAGTGAGCATACAGTGATCTCAATAGATTCACGTATTCCCCTGATAATCTCTTACGAAGAAGACAGTTCCAAAGAACGTTACGAGGAACTGAATCGAAAACAACTTTGAGGTTTAACAAGGCCACGACCGTCGGCTGCCTATATAGGTGCCGATGTTCCAAGACTCCTCGCACGGTACAAATATTATCAAAGCATCATCGACCGGATCGGAATCCTGCCAGTTCTTTGCGTATCTGACTTCCTATGGGTCTGGTGAGCCGACCTAAAATGAAGTCAGTGAGTAACTTGGACGTAATTGACACCAGACTGATGCCTCTGTGGTTGTCGCAATATTCGGGTCCACTTTTTTGAAAACGGCAATTATTGTTGATAAACACTAATCACGAGGTACCGCATCACTTCCTCAAACAGCCTGAAGAAGTTTTGTCAGTTCTGATATCAGCTCCGTCCTTGAAAAGGAAAGAAGAGAAGTCTTTACAGCATTTTTAAAATAATAATTGGCTAACAGAACCAACTTAATTAATTGGTATATCTGGCCAAATAAATGAACTCAATAATATCATGTAAGGTTGTTGCGAAATGATTATCACTATTGCCAGAATATATTTTCTTTCAAATTTTTTGGGCAAAAATGATACAAAGATGTCAAATTTTTGTACCTCAAACACTAACCGCAGTTTAAGGGAAATTTGTTGAACATTGATGTGTTATGTAATGGAAATGATGGATTTCAGTATGAAATAACCTACTTGCAAGAAAAACAACACCATCCTGCGGTTCTTAATCTACTGCCGTTTGCAAGATTTTTGTTCCGCCGCGATATGCATAGTTTTTCAGTGAACAGTTCGAAAAGTTTTAAAACTATTTCCCACAAGGTTTCTGTGGGGGTAGAGCTTTCCATTCACTCGACAGTCGAACGAAACCAATAACTAAGTTTTACCTTCAGTTTGATTGGCCTTGCACCGTCAGCATTAACGCGAAACAGCGAGTTCACAGACTTTTAGAGAAAAATTGATCATTGGAAGACCAATAAATATTCAAGAAATTATTGAGAAACCGTGTTATTATTAATGTGTCCTTCAACACGCTTCTTGAAAGTCATCGGTATATCCAGTGCCCTGCGTACGGGGAGTTTGGATCACTAGCCATAGCGGTAATGAACTACTACCGTAGTCGTCTTCTACTTTATGGTGTTTCGATGTGACTTGATATCAATCCAAAATGATCTATGGGATTTCTGTGGTATTTGTGTAGCTCTTCAAAGACGTCCAAGTTAAGCGGATCAGACCGAGGTAGTAGGAAAACGAATGAAAACTGATACATCGCACTGAAGTCTTAACACCTCATAAAGGCCTACACCAGTTGACCTTCTAATCAAGTCAGGGCAAACTACGATAGAAAGAATGTATTGATATGATCGGGAATAAAATGCTACCCACACAGAACACACACGCCGATTTTGTTGATCACTGGTGTGTAGTGGACGTTTGCTTTGCAGTCTGCGCAAGATGGACTTTGTAAAACGAGCTGCCAGCACAAGGAAGGGTGAGAGAAGATTTTTTTGCACCTGTATCGTCTACAAACAGAGCGAATGAACAAACTACCCGGGGGACTTACTTTAAGTAAGGTCGGTTTATTTATGAGAATTAACCTAATCCTCTCGATATGGTTGGTCAGTGGTTTCAGACAACCATCCGCCCAAAACATGCTCAACACTGAGTCCCGTCCCCCCACCCTATTCTGTTGATATGTCTTAACTTCCGAGTGGGTTGATTTGATAAATCACTAGTTGATTAATAATGAAATGTCCACTGCACAAATAAAATAACCAGATAGCTGAGTATTACCAAGTTTGAACAATCTTCCAGTTATAAACTTATCAGATCCCTTCCCCATTTACCATTTGGCTTTTTAATAACAATACAATTATCGCATAACGGTTAAACTGTATACATTCGTTTACAACAAAATGGAACCAATTTTAAAAAAGATATAGGCTTCACATATCCAACAAACAATTCAGTTTTAACTCATATCCGTGAGTAAGCACGGCTGGTTTAGATTTTGAAACAGTGTATACTACCTGGTCGCATTAAATATCCGATTTAATGGACTGATGAGACAGTGTTCACCATGCAGCATCTTGATAGAAGGCTGTGAAGATGAAAATCAAAGATGTGGCTATTTTTTTTATAGAGTTCACGTATCTCCTAATTTAACGGAATGGTAGACAACCAGATTAATCACATTGTGCGAAAGTGCAATTGAATGGGAATATTACAGTTCCTTGAAATGTCATTTATTGACTTGTCTCACTTAAATGACACATGGGCTATTAGCTGGTGATACCAGTTGGCCACCGGTATATGAGGTTAGTTAATCAGTTTGAATTGTAACACGGAGTTAGACCCAGTTCCTGATCAAATTGTCTACCAAAGTCAAGCTCAATGAGCAACACCTGGGAATACCTACTTTGGAATATCAAGTGTGTTCCCTTTGTTGTTCTCAAAGATGTCAACAAAACGGTTCGGAGACACATCCGTATCACTAATTTTGATAATACAATTAATCATAAGTTTGAAAAATACAGAAAATAAGACAATCGAAGTACGAGTTATTCACACGTTACTGTAACCAATATCATTTATCGATACTTACAAGGGTACTGATTTCCGTCTAAATTGCTTGAGTAGTTGAAGTCGTTGATTTAAAGTATACATATGTTTATATTCGTTCGATAGCGATTTACTTTTCCGTAATTATCTTTAACAAAAAATTCGAATGACCACCCGTTATGCTTATAAACAAACAGGCTATATGTGGTAACGTTACTGAGCTTCAGCGATTTTATGTTTGAACACCCCTCCCTAATTATCACGTCAATTAACTCGGAAACCAAACAACATCATTGCAGCAGGATTGTTTCACTGCGTCCGTTCACCTTTCTATAACTTGACTATTTGCAAACAAAATCAATGAGACCGTAATGAGCAAATCTTAAGTAATGCGCACATGTTTATGGCTGACTAAACGTGAATATGTTAACGAAATCAATAGGAGACACATGTGAATGCAAAACAAACACACCTTTTTTCGAATTCCATCGTCTGTAATAAGACCACCAGTACACTACAATTAACGGTTGTGTTCTCTATGCAACACTGAATTACCGCCGAGCAGTGAGGGCGTTCATGGAGCTCGCACGATTCTTCAAAGCTCGAACCTCCGAGGACTGTGACCATCAATTCCGGAGAATTAGACGCCAATCCCATACATCTATACGCATTTGATCTTGTAATCATTTCATGTACATAATTTACTGTCAGTACTGATGTCCTTTAGGCTTGAAAAATCAAAAACGTTATGTCGAGTTGACCACAGATTTTGCACCTAGTTAAACTTTGGAAGGAAGCAGTAAACTCGAGCCTATCAATAGGACAGGCTTTTGACATGATATCGAACCAGGATATGAATATTGTGAGCAGAAACTAGTCATCGTATATCATACGGTATATTACGTGAATACAGTTTTTCGCACCATGTGTTTGTTTCTAATCAAACGTATTATTTTGAAGTTGAAACACACATGACTTTCTTCAGGAATGTTGTAATCGATTTTGACTAAAACAGCCGTGAAGAAGGCCACGCGAGTTAGGTGAGTATTACTGATTTTTAACGTTGTTTTCAATCCGTTTAATAAAAACGTCTGACTTCAGTCGAACTAAATTTGGTGTGGATATTTCACATTTATTCGTCATCTGCCGGGTTGATCACATCAATACAACTAAGAACAGGGTGTGGAACTAATTTTCAATTTCTGAACAAAATGAGGCACAACAGGTTGAATGGAGTTTGTGATTTCACTTTGACCGATAAATCCTAATTAAAGGGTTATCTATAAAAATTTATTGTATCTGCTCCCGAAACCAGCGGATAAGTTGCGCTTGAGACACAAAGACTCTACTCGGTGACTTTGTATTACAGATCTAGCTGTGCACTGGATGGTGTAAGTAGAATGTTAGTCAACAGACTGGTCTCACTAACACAGTGACCGTAGGGTAACTTCCAGTGAGTTTGTGCCTCAAACATCTGTATGACATATAATTTGTGCAAGAAAGCGCGAGGGCTGTCGCTTATGCAGACGGCCTAAGCAACGGCGATGTTGTCACCCACCTAGAAAGTATACAGACACCTCAAGCAGTATTAGAACGGCCCGTTTGTACTATTTATTAGTTAGGAACGTTTTGGTTAGGAAGTTGGGCGCAATGTATCATTCACGCAGTAAGGCTAGGTGATTGTGAGTGAGTATTTCACTGTGGCCATTCACACAAGGTCACTGTGGGCTTAATGACGTAATATGTAACATTCTCATCTCAAGAGCTTCTTGCTAAAATAAACCAAGGTAAAAGTTTCTGTAATAAATGAATGTCGTGGAGAAATGTGAGTTAGCCAAAATCTGTGGTACCACAAACAGTATCTGGGTATTACCAAGACTTCGCTGTGAACACTCGACCGGTTTCTAAAATTTTGTCACTCATTAGGCATGCCTACCCGATGTACCTCACCCACATATTCTACTCCTTGGACGGTAAATGTTGGAGTCAGAAGGCAATCACTCACGTAACGCTTGGTTTCCGTGTGTGTATCAAATTCATTGAAGACTGTGGGTTAGTGTGGATAGCAAAGATTAGTTGTGGAAAACATTCGCGAAACCCGTCGTGAGTTGTCAGAGCATTTTAACTAATCAACCAGTGTTCACAAACTCAAAAATCATCCTGGATTGCAGGGCATACCATATATGCACTAATCTACATACATCACTATGTTTGAGGTAAACAGTGAAAGTAACTGGCAAACTAGTTATTATCTTGTTACGTGAGTGATGCTCACCTTGAGACAAAAACATTTCAATTGAGTAGAAGGATATCTCTTAAACTCATTTTTCACAACGCCAAACATAGTAAAAACTCACACACTAACTACATTCAGTCAGACAAATGTAACTTTCCTTAAAGCAATACCAAAGTTACTGTGGAAGCATATCGCAAGTAAACTGAAACTCTCATACATGTAAGGTTTTATGAAAAATTGAAACCCGTTCTATAGCTCACCATCTGAAAGTTCAGTGACGTCATGAAACGTTAAGGGAAAATTGTTATCTGTAAGGAATGCGATAAGAAGTGACCTGAGTTACTGTATCTTTGATAACTTAATCATATCCTGAGTCATACACTGCTTGTTTGTAGGGAGACAACAAAGTTGAACTAAGCTTTAAGTTTTCAGAAACACAACTAGCTAGCAGTACAGTTGATTGTTATGTAAAATATATTGGCGTTAGGATGAATAAATTGTTAGCAGAAAGAGAAAACTGGGAGCTAAAAACACAGGTAATCGTGGTGCATAGGCGTGATGTCATAAGAAATCAACTGTTGAAGTATAAGTTACCTGTCGGCTTTAGGTTCCGCGTTGCGTCATTTATCGAAGAATCTTATAATGTGTACTGAAAATGGCTTCTAGAAGTCTCTCACAAAATAAGTATGATGGATTTACTCACGATAACTTGTTTAATCTTGTTTCTTCACTAACAAGTACTAGTGATTTGTATTCACATTCGACATCATCAATAATAACACTGTAATCTCAATGTTTTACACAGTATTTTATAATATTATGTATTTGTCGTGATCTATTCCATCTGACGAATTGCCTTCCTCGGAGAACGAACTCATGCCTTCGGTTTTGATCCATTAAGTAGCTACCAAGTAAATACTACTATTCTGAAGAAGAACGTCTTCACACCTATTTCGATATTTTCAGACTGTTTCTGCCTACACAAAAATCAAATAACGGTGATTCAAACTTACAAGATCGCATCAAGCAAAGCCTAAAACCAAGTTAACAAGGAATGTTGGAGAAAGATTTCATTCTAGAGAATGCCGTTCCATTAGTTGCTGTTGTTAGGATCTCCAAAATATCTTTTAAACGCAGTTCGTCTTTTTTGTTTTCCGGCGGAAGAGTCTTAAATGGACACTGCAATTGCTTCCCTCCAATCAAAAAGTCCATAGGTTCACATTCGAAAACTGAATCTCTGACATTCTCTGAGCACTAATGTTGTCAGGAGGTTGCCTCAAAAAGCATTGCTCATACTTTACATGGACGCTACCTTTGCATTATTCAGGGTCAACACTTATTGCCAAATAGGCTCCATGTCGGGTTTCGTAGTCGTAAGTAAGTCAGATTACGGTTTGCTTCAGCGAGCCGTTAATTTCGTTGATAAATGGATTCGCAAACTAATAACACTTTGGATTCATGTACTTTTAGTGATCTACTCCAAAATGAATAAGGAATTAAACTGGATCCTTTGTGATTTGGCTACTTAACATAAACTGAGCCCTTTTTCTAGCCCGAAGAATGTTCCCTGTATGGTTTTGGATGCTTTATTTCGTTAATGAATGTACCCAGTATAACAGAATTCCGTATTCGATAATTGTGTTTCTTCATCAGACTGTTTCTATATCCACAACGATTTCACTTACCCATTTGTGCTTCCACTCTCCTGTTCGAGATATTCTACTGGGTTTCACAGAGTAATCAGAACTCACGAATACAGCATACTGACAAGAAAGTGCTTGAAATTTTGAAACTTGAGATGTTTATACAGTTTTCTGGCTTGTGTACGGTAGTTTATTGAATGCAGTGAGTTTGTTACCTTTGAGCGTGGTTTTCTTAAGTTAAGATGAAGCTGTTTACTTCAGAATTTCCGCAGAGGCTGAGGACGTAGATTATTACATCCTCCGATGTATTCTGTCCAAACAAACACTAAACAGTTTGCCCTTGTAAATAACAAGCGGTATGCTAAACATTCAGAACTGCTGACCATCCCCAGAGACTTGAGTGACATTACTACTTATTAGTTGAAGTAGATTTTTATACACCTCTCAATAACGAATACAGTCATACAGTCGATTTGTTTAGTAGTAAAGTGTTTCTTTTTCTGCTGTCCAACTTACTGCACATTCGCCTCTTGGCCTGTCAGTTGTAATCGATTTTTAAATTACACTGAATTGCGCTGATCTCAAGTGACACCACTACACTTCCCATATAAGTTTATGGATTACTCATAAAATTGGCCGCAGATTTGTCTGCTATTCTTGGCAGCTCTGGTTGCATATGAGAAAAATCAATTCACAACTTTCGGCACTAGCAACATGTATTTTCTGTGCCATTAATTCGGCTCCTCTCAGTATACAGCTGGACTGTGTTTAGACAGTCCAGGGCAATAACAAACACGGATAAATGCCACCGGAAATGGCTGGGTTATAAGCAGCCAGACATTCCGACATTAGCGTTGTGTTTACTCAAGTGGATGTTCAAAGTTATCAGTACCGTACGGTGAGGGAAGGGTTGATGCTTGTATTGTGAGTGTATACTAATGGGCTGAAAGCTGAGTAGGTATAGTGTGGCTTTGAAAAAAGTAGGTTTATGTAGAATGGCTTGACCTTCATTTAATGTAACTGCTACGCGACTGGCCACGTGACACCGGTAACGGAACATTTTTGAGATGGATACGGAATGCCTAGTCAGTTTCCCGGTTAGAATACTTGCCTAAAAATCTTTCATATTCACGATCAAAATATCCACAAAAACTTAGGGTTTATTTATAATCAAAATGTGACAACAGTTAATGTGATTTTTGAAAAATGACAAATCACATTATTCTGTTCAAGAATAAATACGTTGGTTTACCATACAGAAGGTGAGAACAACATAGCTGTGACAGAAAATTATCTTGACGTACTTCGCTTTTCTGCTAAACCTTCTGTACACTGGCATGTTGGCTGCCGTTTAAATCTGTCATTATCGAAGTGTTTATGTTCATAAAAGAAATGATCACAATTGTATTCCTTGTAAACTGAAACGACGCACGATAATGACCACGAGCAGTGTAAATTCGCCGTGTCATAAAAACAAGTACTCATTTTTCGAATGATCAGATCATTATTTTAGGTTTGCATTACATCCGAACTACTGCAGTACAATTCCAGCCTAGTAATAGAACGACTGTTTCAGCTTGCCCGATCATTTCGAAACACTATTCATACAAGGATGTGGTTGAGCGTTTGGATTTGATTATTCGGTCATGTCTATTTTGAGGTTGCTGGCGTTGTGGTTAACACGCCAGTCTTACAAGCACTAGGGTCAGAGTGCAAACTTTGATCCGGACAAGGATACTTATTACTGATGAACTCTAATAAGAGCCAAAAACTCGAGCCTAGTGCTTCCTTTCGCAGTGAGCTAGCTGAAACGCTTCTCTGATTGTGAAGGCTGAAATCAAGTGTGGGTGGTGTGCAATTTGGAAATAACCTAAATTCCCGAATCTTCACTACTAACTCAGTTAATATAAATCTGCTCTGAAAAGAGCAATGCCTTCGTTCTAGTGTGTCAAAAACGATTTGATTCATCTCTACTGAAGATTGCTACACAAATGCTTCATCTCTGAAATCTTCAACCTTATGAACTTCAACATTCCTCAGAATCATTCGATCAGATCTATGGATTTGGACATCCAGTGATTGAAGAGGTCAAAAGAAATGAGCCAATATTGTGAGACGACTTCACCAGTCATACAAACTTGCACCAATCAGCCAGAAATATTACGACAGGAAAGTCACAAAATATTTATGCAATGAGTCGTTGTACCTAGAATGTTTGATGATGAGACCACTTAAGGTCAGCGTACTCTTACCGATTGATAGGGTGGCAGCCCACGCATTGTTGCATACACTGAAATCTAACACTGCAGAAGTACACATTCCTCATGCGGCCGTGTAGGGTGACTTTTAGTGTGCATCTGTTGTCAGCTATCCGTATCCCGTAGTTTCGTATCTTAGCACTGTTGTCCACTAAAGGACTTCGTTGTGTAAAATATGGACTTACAAGCAGCTGGCCTCTATGACTGCCAGCAAAATGACTAACAACTTTCTCGACCTTGTTGGTTTTCATCAACACCATTCCTTATGGGGCCTTGGTAGATGCTTTCTCGTTTGTTCATTGAAACATTGAAACACAACAGGTATGGAATGTAAACAATGAACTTATCCACATTTCATGTTTGAATAAGCTATCAAATTTTGTGATACTTTCCCAGTCGTCTAGTAAGTTCCAGGGAATTTTAAGCTTATCGACTTAGTCAATGTGTATATTAGTGAATGACGTTTATCAAAGTCCATACAATTGACCATCATCATCAGCAGGAGCAGTAACAACAACACATTGACACAACAAGGAAACATACATTGTGAGATGCAAGCATTTCGTTTGTTCTCGTTAGTCGATTACAAAAAACATTTAGCTATGCTGGTCTACAACATGACAGAAAAAATAAAAATACAAACGAATCTGGTACCAAAACCGTCTAACACACCCTGACTGTATCTATATGACGTTCGTCTGTTTCATTGTTTCGTTCCCATGAGCTAGACCAACGTAAGTAAGTTTCATGTGATCGACTGATGAGAACAGAACAAAGTGCTTGCATATCGCAGTGTATGTCTTCTTGCCGTCTTGATAAACCGGATAAAGGAAGTTTAACGTTTCAAACAACACAACGCTTTGTGTATTGTGAATGAGTAGGCATGTCACTGACGTGATTTCCGTATTTCGAATGTCCGTTACTGATCACCACTTCACAAATTCGTAACGTTCACATCACCATTTTTCTTTGGGCTGTACCAATGGCAGGTTTCCTTTTATTTTTTTTGTATGGGATATTGTTAGCTAGTTTGTTGATCTCTGCGCATCTCTCGATTAGTAACATTAGGATGTGGAATCAACCAAGTGGCGCTAAATCACTAATTTGTGTTTTTCTACGGCAACCTATTCGACTCCAGACACTGGTGAGGCTAAACTTCACGTTATCGGCACTACCTGTAACAACCACCATGGAGTAGGGTAATTTTGTCCAATTCGTTAATTACTCGGAATGTGCTAAATCGATAATCATATCCATTAATCTTGACCTGATTAGGAAAAATGACCGTGGAGTTCATCAGTGTTTTCGGGAATGAAAAAGTTTGGAAAGGTTTTCATTTTTAAACAATGAATGGAAGTATGAATTCACATTATGTGTGTCTAAACAATGTATGTTATTTAGTCCCGGAATTTGCCACGGGAATAGCGATTCATCTTATCGACACCGATAATCACTTATGTTGTTGACGCATCGTGAGGAAGACGTATGTGAATATGCGAAGTCCGGCTACGCTCGATCGATTTTCTGACTCCCACAATGCAGTTGTGACAAAGTAGCACAGTAAATGTAATTATAAGTGTGGACGATAATAAAGACCTCAATTATCAGTATTTATGGGTGTATATCGTGAGACTAGAATGCGGTGATAGTATGGATAAGGAACAGATTTAGAGGCAGCAATTGCACATGCAAGAGAAAGCAGGTTTATAAGATCCTAGGGGTCAGAATCGGCGATACCCAAATGTTATTCAACTGGATCTTTTGCCTCGTAATGCCGAACTTAGATCTTGTGGGGACTTTGTCCTGAGCCGGACTAGTTAAAGGAACACGATCCGGATGGATGTCCTGAGGTTCAGTGAACGATAGTTGCATCGCCGTAAAATGAAGTGATCAGTGCACAAGAGATGCTTGTCATGGGTCGTGAAGACACGACTATCGTCATGAGTCAAGAACTCGGGTGGAACAAGAACTGTTCATTCCGAAAGTTGACGTGGGTGGTATACGTATTAACACCACCTAGAACACAATCACCTGTTTGCATATCACAATTAGCCCAGAACTCTCCAGCAGCTGGTGTTAAGTCAGTGCATGGTGAACACCACCTCTGGTCAAACTGCACTCCAGTTTTCCTTCTTGTATTCTCCTAGGGTTACTACAATGCTTAATTACACATGTCGACTTTTAACTTCGCACTGATGCAGTAGTAGGGTCCAAAATGCTAGCTTTCTTCGGAGGTCCTTCGCTGATTCAATCTACTCCGAGCGTTATGACCAGTCTCTACATCAAAACATCGACCCGGCGGTTATGACCATCATTTTCCTAAATTCTACTTTATCACTAAACACTCCGTTTCTGTCGTTTAATAGATGTGCTTAGCAGCAGTTAGCATACGGCTGGCTAGTATCACTTACACATGTTGCGACAATGGAGCTCTGTTCAGTCACCAGTTAGTTGTCCATTTTTAATCGGTTTTTCAATTTTGACAACAGCTTGGTCGGCTTTTTTCTGATCAGTAAAACTGACAATTCTTCTTCACAATTTTGTATAACTGGTCTGTGAAATTATTGGAGTTTTTGCCAAAGCAGCTGTAGAACCCAAAGCGACTGAGAAACTATCGTAGCTTTCTCTTCGATTTGGCACCGTATTAGCTTCGATCATCAGTTTTTCATTTTCTCGCTCTGATCAATCTTGTGACCGAGTAATGCCAATGTTTGCTTCGCCAATTGCGACTGTAGATTATTGACCCGTAGGCCAGCTTGTTCAATTTTCTGTAGCCCAGCTGAAACATACATCGAATTTTCTGCTTCACTGGTACCGTAGATTCTGTTGTTTCTATAGACAATACTATTATGTAATCCGTTCAGCACATTAGGCATCGGCCGTCTGAACGTAAAATAGTCGCAGAACAGCCTAGGTGGCATACGTTTGAAGCAATTCTGTTTCCTCCCTTTAATGAAAGCTGTTTTATCTCGTACCGATCGCTCGATTGGAATTTGCCAATATCTGGACCACAAGTTCGACATTGTGAATATCTTGGTTTATATGATTTTACTCCGTCATCCACTTCCTTAAAGCGGCCATTTCTCGAGTTAGCATTTTCACTGCGATTAAAAGGTAGTTCAGTTCGCTTGTCTTGTTTGTTTTCAACCCGTTGATCACCAGGGAATTTCCAGTCAACAATCAGCCAATTCTTTCCGAGTCATCGGACATGTGATGACGATAACCTTGAGATGTTCCCGCTGATCTTCCTCTCTCCGACCGATCAACCTAAATGTGTCGTTTCCAATCCTCGTCCAAGTCTGCAAGGCTCTCGACAACTCTGCCGCACTGACACACCACAAACAAGAACATTGCCTTTAAAATACATCCGAATAGTTGCCAGCTTTATCCGGCCAGTATTGATTCCGGCCACCCCAGGTACGTACTCGAAGTCCTCTGGAAAGCTCCAGATGTACCCATCCTCTAAGGGTTACAGGCGTAGGATCTTCATTCTCGATCCTCCTTAAGGCACCAGCTGTTGTAAATCGAGAGCACAAACGGCGCAAAGATTACTTATCCAGAAAAGCGACGCAAGAAATACGCTTTAACCTGGTTGGCGGCATCCGAAACAGAGTAGCCTGTCACAGTAACCGAAGCCAAAGGACACCTGCGCTTCAACCCATCACCCCAAGTGGCTTGCGCTGCACCACCTGCGGTTCCAATCACACACCACGTATCCGGTGTAAACCCGAAGGAATAAGACCAGTAGGTGTGGGAGGGAGGCCTTTGTGTCCAGCTGGCCAATGCTGGTTAGCCAATTGAGTGGCTAGCATGAAAAGGATACTCATATCTCTCAGAAACTAAACAGAGTGATTACAATGACAAAATCTAAAGTGACAAGAAAAATATGTAAAATGTAACACAAGAAGCATTTCACTGTACGAGTGTATGCTAGTGCATTCCAGAGGGGATGAATTTGAAAAACAAGTGTCGAAGTTGGGCTACTAAAACAACAGGCAAATGATTCATCGTTCAACACACCAACCAAGCTCAAGAAAAGAATTGGTAGAAGGCCGCAGACACCCAGGTTTCTGAAAAGAGGAGCAGGTGAGTTGTCAAACGACCATAATCTTGGGCGATGCGATCATTAGCAGAAATAGGATGGATAAACTGATATGACCTACTGCAGTGGAGTTCAGCGGACGTAATATACTACTGATCCCGCGGCTATTCAGTAGCATACATATTTCTTGACGACCTACAAGCCACAAGAAG